>JAHWFP010233631.1:0-16745 GCA_023313725.1 Lithobius niger | reverse complement strand
ATTTACCGAATTTATTTTCTTTGTCTAAATATTGACAATTTACATAAGATTTTGCCCAGGTGCAATGGCGTTGTACCTGTTTAACCCTATAGATGGATTTTTTTAACGCAGTTCCGTAGGTTGGGTCAAACCCAGCCTCATAATTCAAAAGGCAGTATTCCGAAACGTTGTAAAAGAGTTTCTTACATTGAAATTAAAGGAAAATCACAAGAAATTAGAATTTCACAATGAATTTAACTTTACTTCATTCAAGAAAAAAATATAACTAAAAAACAAAATTTTTAGTTTTTGAATAATTGGAATGCATCGGAAATGAACAATAACAAAACGGACACAAAAAATGAACAAATATGGAAAAAATCAATCAATCACTTGATTCAACTGTATAGTTAGCATATTGCATACTCCAGGTGTTCATTACAGAAAAATGTTCAACAGGTGCTGCAGATTGTGCTGACTATTTTACAAGAATCCTACTGCGGAGTCACATTTGATCCAAAATGACTTTGAAAAGAATGCAAACGATACATTCAATCCAAAACTTTTTATTTTTTATTTTTTTTTAATAATAACCTTGGTAAAGTACTCAAATGATATGTCACCAAAGAAGAACCCTGAAAATAAAATTTAAATTTTGAAACTTGGGAAAAAACATGATCTGGGGTCATTTTTGAGCCCAGATATGGGACCCAGTGTTAAGACGACGCTGCAGCCTGGAGAGATTTGCTTGAAAAAGGCAGAGATCTGTGTACCGAAATTTGCTCTGTTGTAACATGTTGCACTTATTAACTTTTTAATAGCCGTTAGCATGAGAGATTGTGTAGTATAATTGCACCCTTGCTGTAACTAACGAACAAGAGCAGAATAATTTAGCGAAATAAATAAGAAATCGAAATAAAAATGTTTTGTTACCTCATATTTGCGTGGTTAAGCAATTTTAGGCAATGCCGATTGCTGTGTCTCCCACGTTAGTGATCGTATTTACAGAGTTTTTCAAAATAAACCTTTTTAAGTCGAAACGTTTTTTCTAGACTTCGAAAATACCAAGTCCAAAGTGTAAGGTTTATCTTGAAACACCCTATAGTGCAGGTTCCAAGAATCCGTAATCTATCACCAACTTACCTCGATTACCAAGTCCAAAGTAACACTTTTCTTTTAATTTTCTTAAGACGTGGCTCGGTAAAAACAGCTTATTATTAGAAATTTACGCAAAACAATAATAAATAAATAAAACAGAGATAGTACGAAGAATATTCATCAGCAACAACAACATCGAGCCCTTTGCCCTCCTCCCCCACCACTGCTTCCAACAAAAAAAATAGGAAAAACCTAAAAAAAAAGTTAAGTTTTTTAGCTTGTTAACAACATACGACCGGCGTTCCTTTGAAGCTAAAAATGACTTCATGAATTATTCCGTTCACGATTATGAGATTATTACTGATTAAAAGAAAAATCTTTCCATCGCCTCTTGTTTGTGAACCGCAGGTGCACAACAACCCTAGCGGAAAGAGTTAAAATTTAAAGTTTTAAACTCTGCATGGAAATGAGTTTTTTTAATGAAGTTCGCCTTGTTTTAAGAGCATTACATGGAGGTAAGACATAAGGCGGAATTAATTAAAATTACCTTTTAAAATTATTATGCGTTTAAAGTTGGTTCATTAACTGGACCAACAGTTAAGCACAGTGGGCCAGTTTATTGAAGAAGCAGTTATAACAGATCTACTGGACACTCTTCTGTGGGGTGAACTACTCATTAGGTTAAAAAATAAAAACAAGCAGCTGCAGCCACTATACCTAGTCACAACCAGTCTTCTATACCTTCGAAAACGTTGAGGCGCACACTTCAATTACGCATTGCAACAGCGCTTTTTATTATATAATCTATAAGAAGTAACAATCACAACTGCCGTTTAAAAATGTGTTAGCTTTTAGTCCTATTTTTAGATTTTAGGCGTATAATTGCTAGCTTTTAGGCTTAATATTTATCTGCCGTGTCACTTTCGTAGCTACCGGAGAATTTTGTTCAAGAGTAGACCTATCCATCCATACAACACGGTGTCGAGACTATTTTAAATGAATGTGTGTTATTGACGGAATCCTTTTGTTATTACGGTTGCGTGCCTTACTGTAGTGTGTAAATGCGACGATCAAATGTTATTATTGAGTTATGTCGAGAAAGCCCGTTAAAGGCCGGTTGCCACCAAATTAGCATTGCAGCATCTAGGCCTATCGAGTTCTCTCTCGCAGGAAGCAAAGGAAGGCACAAAGCAAAACTTCTTTTAAACGCTACAAACACGCCACGTGACTCCTTAATTATTGAGTAAAAATTTGGTACGCCCTCGTGCACCTGGAAACAAGCAGTAAAGATTAACGATATGTCACTAGATGGCGCCAGGGGATTTTCTTTATATTTTTCCGTGGCGCCATCTGGTGACATCAGTATCGTTAATCTTTATAGCTTGTTTTGAGGTGCACGAGGCCGTACTATATTTTTACTCAATAATTAAGGAGTCACGTGGCGTGTTTGTAACGTTTAAAAGTTTTGCTTTGTGCACTCCTTCGCTTCCTGCGAGGGCGAACTCGATAGGCCTATAGATGCTGCAATGCTAATTTGGTGGCAACCGGCCTTTAAGTATAGGGAAGCAACGATGTTTTAATTTGCCGTTCTTTCCCACTAATCTTGGTTGCTGAATCTAATACTGAAAACAGTTTGCCTTTATCTGGTACCGTTCTGAAGTTGAAAAGGTGACGCACAGACAGACGGACAAAGTCGTTGCACTAGTTTGATCTACTTTTTGCGGCTGAGAACATCTCCTGAGCTTGAGGGCGCTAACTAGTGAGGAGGAACCTTTCACAAGTGTGTGAATGTGGAATGACCGTTAAATGTAGACAATGATCATTTATTTATAACATAACGTTCCGCATTCACGACAAATGCTGATGAACTTCCGGTTTTATCTTGACCCGTTTAGTTCCCTCTTACCCGTTGTCATAGCAACACTGTCAAAGAATTTAGCTTAATTTCATGTTTCTCTGCCTCTCTGCCGCGTTAGCTTTCACTAGTTATTGTCGTGTTTGCTTTGCTAGCCCAGATTCCAGACTTTCAAATGTGTGTTGTAGGACCTCCAACACTCGTTTTGGAACTTGAAATGTGCATTTTTGGCTATTTATCATATCTTGGTGAGCATTCTCGTATACTACTTGACGAGGTGTGCGCAACGCGAATTTCTGCCAAAATGTTGAAATGAGTCACTGTGCTTGAAACGAATTTTAATTTAGCCCCCTGACCATTCATAACTCGTACTGAATACTGGATATGCCTGAATCACGTAGAAGGTTAACCCCCTCCCCCACCCTCCCCCACGCTAGTGAGTTCAGTGTTGTGAGTGGGGCAGGGGAGGGGGTAGAATCAACGATAATCGTAATGCTTCCGAATTATTCGACTTGACTTTCAATGCAGTAGCCCACCCAGTCAAATTTATGCTCGGTATAACACCCTCCCCACCACCCCAACCAAACAAAATGTATGGGTAAAAAAAACCACCGAAAAAATCCTAGGGAAAATCAATGGAAAATAAAACAGAAAGAAAAACGCTTCGGAGAAAAAGATGAATGGGAGAAAAGCCAATGAAGAAAATCCACGGATAAAGAAACCGAGATGAAAAAGCCACAGGGGGAAAAAAATTTACGAAAGTCGTTTTTTCTAACCTAATTAATACAGTAACAACCATAAGAAAAGAACAGCAAAACAATATTTTCCCTTTGCCTTTTTAATTCGACGTGTCACACGTCGAATTAATGCGGTTGTGGCCAAAAAACGGGGGAAGCCAATTTACGTCAGCGACATCTCCTCAAAAACCAGACACATTTGTTCAATTTTGATCCGACGAAATTCAAGTATGTGCGTGGGACAGTTGCAGTGTAAAATATCAAAACACTAGGGATTTCACATATTTTGTAATTAGAAAAAAACAAAGTGATACTCTCCAACGAGGTCTGTCAACGCGAAACTGTCGTCCGTAGTACACACAGTGTTGTGACGTCAGTGTTACACGTGTGATTTTCGAAAATTTTAGCGTAAAATGGCAGTGGCGATGTTGAAAAACGGCGGCGAAATATGGGTCGAGGGTCGGTTAGAGGCTAGACTTTTTGAGAAGTCGTTCGGGTTTGGAGACGAAACTGCGTTGTACTTATGGCAGGCGGCCGGGAAAAATAAACTGCGCCAACTATAGGGGAATAATCTACATATACTTTGTTTTGTGGGAGTACAGTAGAGAAGGTGAAAGAAGTACATCTAGCAAAGGTATGTCGTATGGATGAACAATTTTTGGTATTAAAAAAAACATGATTTGAAAAGCGCAACTCTAGAATGAATAAGTCGGTGAACAGTAGTAGCAGCGTTAGTTTAGCCTTAAATTTCGCTGAATTGCGTGTAAGACTGGCGTGCGTGGAGGGGTATTTTTTGTCTTTTTTTTTAAACTTTATGGTTCAAATATAAAACTGGATTTGCAGTAAAAACCCAGCATATAACAAAACCTAAGCAGCAAAGCTTAAACAAAGCTAGCTGCATGAAATTGTGGTGTGACATTTTTGTGTGTTATTTTATCGTCGGCTAACACAAAAAAAGAGTAAATAAATAAATTTAAAGTAATCAACCTTACGTATTCTCAGTGCAGTACGATCTTCATCTCCCCCCAACCCTCCTAATTTAATGCTGGATTTACTGCAAAGTAAGGTGTTCGCTGATTTAAAAAGCGTTAAAGCCGGATGAAAAAGAACGAAGAGGATGGGAAGCTGTACAGCAACGAAACTTTCAGGGTTTTTTTTTTTAACAAAAATAATAGCGTCTCAGATGAGAAATCCTTATCTGGCCGTTTCTAACATGATCGCGTGATCGCTCATTTGCCGTATCGCAGTAGCAAAAGTTAGGAGACGGGTTTTTTTTTTATATGTGATGTGCAACATGTAAACGTTTCAGTGCACCACGCATTCAGAATGTATAGTAGTGTCCTGAGTTTATGCTGCCTTTCCAACTGCATACGTCAATCGCATATTAATTTTCTATCCTCCTTCAGCATTTCTGTACCAAACAACACGTCGAATTACTGATGCAGTGTTGGTGCGTCCTTGTTTTATCCGCAGCTGTTCGTCAACTTTTTCTTTCCTTCAGCATTCTTTCCTCGACGATTTTTCCACATTGCTTTTTTCCCAGGCTTTTGTTACTGTTGGTTTTTTATCCAGCACACGAGGCAACCAGCCAGCTTATTCATAGCAAACGATGTTTTGCGATTGTAAACGATCTCAAAATAGAGTTTCGCCTCGTTTCGTTGGGCAACCCGTTACTAAAATCGCAGCAAATATGATTAGCCTACTTTGCTGATCTGGTTGATAAATTCGATGGCCGAAATGTAGAAAGCCTCTCAGTTAGCAGTACTTGTGAAAAGGGCCAATAAACATATGGTTGAAAACTTAACTTGTTTTTGTTTGTTCTTGCGGGGTTTCATGTCTGTCAGTGGCACACTAACGAATTTACCATTACTAAAACATTCAGCCAACCCATTACTGGTAACGATGTCGGTACGAACCAGCACCGTAACCTTTGTGACTCGAATCCTAACACCAGTTCTTTTGTAAGTATCGTTGCGTTACAGTCATTCTATTGGTATATCACAACTGCAACAACAACAGGGTTGCGTTTATCGTTTGTCTTTTCCAGGTAGGCCAGCTTTTTTTTTTAATGGGACGGAAAAAAAAAACTGAAAACAACTTACATCTTGTTATTGTTGTTGTCAAAAACCACCATTTTTTATTTCGGCAAAACCGACTTTTGTGTTCTGTGGTATTGAAACAATTTCCACGAGGGAAAATTTAATTTTCCTGAACTTTGTCAGCACGAATAAATTTCCGTTTCAGGGCCCTCGCTTTTATAGTGTGCTCACAGCAGTTGCCGCCCGACCTTTTCGGGTGTTCTGACACGCACACAAACACACGTCACACATCACCGCACGCTGCTTCCTGCAACCGTGCCCCCCCCCCCCTCCCGCCCCCTCAAAAAAAAAGAAAGAAAACGAAAAAAAGTTCTAATAAAAATATAAAACAACAAAAAAAAATCGATGTCACGGGAACGAAATTGAATTTCGTCTGACATAAAACAGAAAGGACCCATGCAAGATTTATGAATAACAACAGCGTTCCAAGCTTATGAAGAATAGTGTATCCAAATAACGCTAGGGCCGAAGACATACCACGATATATAAATTATAGACTACGATTTCTACGTAAACAGCAGCAATAGTACAGTAAGAAACGACATTTTTTTCAAAAAAGGTAGTAAATTCAGTCTTAAACCTGCTTGACTTATAAATCCAAAATCAGATTCGTAGAAAGATTAAAAGATGAGATTGTGCGTTCGTAAAAGCGACACTGTCGAACGAGCAGAACATTTTAGACAAAACGTCTGCACCTTACATTTGAGACGTTGGCTAAGGGAAAGCTGGCTAGTCTGGACAATATACTGACAAGACATCGGTAGACATCTCCCACCGATAATAACGTCAGAATACTAGACCAGGGAACTAAACTGATGGCCTTTGGACAAAGCCATCAGCCGTATTAGAGCGGTATAAAGGAGAAGTCTCCAACGCAGTTCTATCCCATGTTCCACCGCTTGGACTTAGTCCTGACCCCATGCGACCATTTGTTGAACTAGTGGCCGTCTTTGCTTTCTGGAAACGCAAGTTAAATATTATGCTATGTAGGTTTTTTACGTAAGAAATATGTGGGGAAAACATCCGTTGTGCTACGAATATTCCAAGCATGTGGCAGTTCGCGAGCAATAGAGTGTATATTACTTTGAAGCAAGGAAGGTGTTTTGTTGCTGAAGGCAGGCCGACTGAAGTTGAAATTGGGCACCTAATTTCCTAGCTCCCTGTCTAGCTCAAACATGCCAAGAAGTTAATGCCTGTTAGCACTGCTTTGGTAAATAACATTTTGTTAAATTACTGGCCTAGAGCCAGAAAGCTAAAACTGTAGCTTCTCTCCAGATGACCTTGTGACAAGCGGTAGGACACATAGCAAGTGTTACAACATGATACTCTAACGGCCTACGGACGTGTATCTATTATAAACTCCTGGCCATACTGACAAGTCAAGAAGACTGTAAACTTAGTCAGTTTTAAAGAGTGGTATTGTGTGAGTTTCCGTGCCAGTCGTAACCAGCACAACAGGCAAGACAAATCAGTTAAGTTCGTTTGTGTGTCTCTTGTATTGACTGAGCAATTAAAATGTCAATGGATTAAGACATCAACGTAGAAGATTTATGAACGCAATTTGAGGAATTAAAAAAAAATCAATAAAATCAATAACAAAATATAATCGCTTATTCAGACCTAACATTAAGCCTTTAACAACAGGCGCATTTTTTACATCTGGGATAAGGTCACAAGTTTTTAATTTAATTTAATTTAAACAATTTTCTGTCACCAAATGGCTGAAAGGTAAGAAAGGGTTGTGGGGTCAACCGCTTACAACTCACCCACTTAAAATATAATGTGGAATACGGTGTTCAAGCACACAACAACAAATCAATATCACTTGATATCTCGTCATACATAATTTGAAGCCAAACAAGTTACTAAGCAGGTTGCTTAAACAAAAAACGAAGAGTCAACCAAATTCAAGTCGCTTAAGATCAGCCCGTAGACACACATCATTCAATTTATGTTAAAAAAAAAAAGCAACCGACACAGCCGAGACGACTGTGTTAATATATATTTTTCATTGTTTTTCCGCGCTTCTTGTGGTAAATCTAATATAACCCACTTTTGGGTTTTATTATGAATTGGTCCCCTCCCCCCACCCGGTTCACTGGAACGAAAAAATATCCACTGGTTGTTCAGGTTGGATTTTTCAGGCAAATCCTGATTTTCAGCCTTTAACTGATGATACACCAGCTCAGAGGCGGACTGGCAAGGTCGGGGGGTCGGGAATTCCCGACTGGCCTCTCGGCAGAAATAAATTAGTTAAAAAGGAAATTCAGTGTATTATTTTAAATATTTCATTTTTTGTAATACTCGGTTACTGTTTTATTTATTCGTGCTAAGTTTCACACCTTTTGGCTGTACCTACTAAATTAACCCTTCTCAGTTTGCAAGCAACGTAGGTTTTGGTAAGTCTTTTTGGTCCTCCAAATACGACGCCGAAATTTCGAGTTACAACCGCAGAAGGCCACTGTTTACTAGATTCGGTTTCTGGCGTCATTACGATTATTAATGAATGAACGAGCAGCTGCGCCTGCGTATTGCACGGAAGCCGCTCTTCTTGAAGTTACATAGTGTACGTATTATTCTGTATGGAGTGATTGCATTAACTGACAGGACATTAACGCACGGATCGTTCGGTTACTTTAGCCATGGAGGTCATAAGAGAAAGAGAAAGTGACGAGGACTTTTCTTCTGTCACGGAAATGAGCGAACCGATGACAAATTTTCAATATGCTTTAAAACGACGAAAGTCGGGAGAGGAACGGAAGGCCATTTCGGTTAGGAAGAATTTGGTTAAAGTCCGTTCTGCGCCCAGTCAAAAGAACTTGGAATTCGGTGGTAAAATTAATACTTCTGCAGCCAGCTATAAGACTGACACTTGGACAATCTCCGCTTAGGAGGGTAAGCCCTGAATTTTTCCTACTCCTTAATTTTTCAAGCTGCAGAGAATAATATTGAGAATAATATTTGTATCAGATTATCGTCATGTGTGTTTCCCACAATTAGGTAAAATAAGAATTAAAGCCTATCAGCAAAAATATACAATAACAGTCACATGACCGAAATGCAACAAATACTAAAGCCTGGCCTAGCACCTTGACACCATCACCATTTTCGCTGAAAGTGGGCTTAAATTTTCAATTTTCTCTTTCCTTTACTTCTAGCAAGTTCGTGTCCTTAACTAGGCTTAGGTCCTATTTCCATGTTTTAAAATGCAGAAATTGAGATTCAATTATTGTCGAGGGCAGATCCAAGAAAGGTGCCGAGGAGAATGAAGCCGAAGGGCATGTGGCCCCCTCCATGTTAACTCGCAAAAATTGCCGAAATTGTTCGGAAAAATGAAGCTAAACTAAGACAACAATTAATCAAAAAATTGAAAAAAACAATCGGCGAATCCATCCCCACCCCCCAACTTTGTTCTGGTTCCGCCCTTTATTATTTGCATCAAACACTGCTGTTGAAAAAACCCACCCCACGAAACGCCGAAATAGGCTACCTGGATGTGATAACACATAACACTGGACCTATTAGGTAATCACTAGGCTTAAATCACTTACTTTTCATAATAAAAAAATATTAGTTCTGAGTCTTCGTGTATATACCTGGTGTCCAGCATTCTTCTAAGGCCACCAAAAATAAATGTAAGGCATGTGAGGGGGTTTTAAAAAAAAAAGGTCTTTCCCTACTGTTCATTACCCTACTGACTTTTATTTTTGTGGCGCCCTAAGAAATGTCTAATACGTATCGTTTGAACCCAGGAAAGGCCTCAGAATTCCTAAAATTCCGTCAGCTTCCGGGGCTCTGCCCCGGACACTGCTGGGGGATCTCACAGCGCTTCCCTAGACCCCTAGCTACAATGCATGATTTTACACATTTTAACTGTCTAACCCCCCCCCAACCAAAGCCAAATGGACTTCGCTACGTCCCTTGCTCTCCCATAATAATTTGTAAAAAAGTGGCCCCTCGCAGTCACCTTCCTGACTGGCCTCTTAACCCGCCAGTCCGCCTCTGCACCAGCTAGTCATGACCGATGTCTTCGTGTCAACATGGCTCCCACAGCATAGCTTCATCGCTAAGACAAAATAAGACAAGACGAAATCCACGAAATTTTATTGGTGCTATCTGCCTTCCTCACTTGACTGAAGAGGGGGTTTTCAGCCACAGACTGAGGATACACCAGCAAGTCACGAGAAGAAATCCACGAAACATGACTGAAGCTAGCTGCCTTCCTCACTTGAATGATCAATAAGTTTTCAGCTACTGACTGACCACATACTAGCAATTAACTACAAGACAAGACGAAATCTACCAAACATGACTGAACCTGCCTACCTTCCTCACTTGATTGATCTCTGGCCACACCAGGAAGACAAGACGAAATCCACCAAACATGACTGCAAGTCTGCCTTCCTCACTTGAGTGAACGCTGAGAGAACAAGGATGTGAACCCTTTAGTAACCGACATTTCAGTGCGAAGCACAGCAATTGTGGCGCCCTAGCCCTACGAGATGACGCTGGGACAGGCCGCTACGAAGCAACCCCATAAGGCGCTTCACTGTAAGGTTAGGAGGAGCGGGCTGGAGGTCTCGCAGACAAGCCCGCACATGCAGCGTGCCGCTGGCACTTTCGTACCTATATTCGCAGCTATATAAAGCGCGAATATCGGGTACGACGGGATCAGTAGGTCCACACACGGCTTGGTGTGTGGATGGGACCTCTCGCAGCTAGACAAACGGGAAACATAAAAACGACGTAACTCGAGGATTCCAAGTTGCCGTAGACGGGAAGTCACAAACGGGAACGAATTCTCGAACAAGTCTGGTACGCCGGAGCCTGTTAACGAAAGGCCAGCGAGGATGGAGTAAACTGGGGCTTAAACTACAAATACGTTGTCGGCTCAGTTACTCTTTCCGCTACCATCGGCACGCGACCGCCGCACCTGAGAGCCCTACGTCTGGGATAGAACTCAAGCGTTAGACCATAGGAGTTGATTGTGTTTTGGTGGATAAGCAACTTGACTAAACCGGAAGTATAAGAGCGCGGCGTCAAAGGACGTACCGCCACGCCAATCGGCACTCGCGGCCGCGCGATCGGAAATTTACACCCAACGCACTAGGTTTAATCCATCTAAACCATCTTTCAACATGGCGGAGAAAGCAGACGACGCCTAGTATAACGCGGTACTAAACTGGTATAACGGTACTAAATTAGATTTAGTAATTTATTCAATTTTTCTGCTGCTACGACATTTTAACTTGGTTAAACTTACTGTTGTCACAAGAAGATGACTCATTCTACACCGGTTTTCTTGCAAATATCATGCATTCATAAGCTCCCCGTCTCGTGTTACAAAAATAGATATTTACTTCCCCAACAATCGGCGTTAAGGTTTCGTTCGACTGTCAAACTTTGTTACAAAACACAATGGCACGTAACGCCTGGCAATATAACAATCTCTTATCTTACCTACGTTTGATACATCATAAACAATGTAGTACAGGGCGTATTTCACAGAAAATTCCACCGCCTACGAGTGGATCAACCGCGAATACCTCATGGCGGCTTGGTCAGGCGGAAGTAGCAGACGCGCTTTGTATTCTGGGTACATTCGTGAGTCACGCTTGCCATCGAAGACTACGCACTTCGGGTATGCATTTGAGCTGGGAGTTGCTTATCTATTCAAACACAATCAACTCCTATGGTTAGACCGTGCAAGACTCCAAGGCTTGGCATTTGTGTGCCGCACCTGAGAGCCTTACGTCTGGGGATAAAAGTCGGGAATAAGACGCCTCCTGTCGCACTGAATTAAAAGACGAAGTTTTTTTTTTGGGTACGAGAAGGTTGAATTAAAGGACGAAGCTTTAAAAGACCAACAAGGGATTTTAAGGACGAAGAATTAAAAGACGACAGCACTTTAAAGGGACGGAAATTCGTCACGTTTAAAGAGTAGACTTCCTTTAATGGACTAAAGATTTTTTTTGTTTGGACCACACGAAGCAGAGGACAGACAACACCCTGTGCAGAACAGAAGAGAAGACTGACGGTTTTCTTTTATTATTAAATTTTTTTAAATAAATATTAAGGGAACCAAAGCAGCAAGATTTTTTTTTATTGGGGGCCCACATTTTTTTTTTTATAAGAAAACTTCTTCTAGCACACGGACCAGGGAGAAGAGAAGAGAAGAGAAGAAAGGGTTATAGGCTAATATCAGGCTAGGACAGTTTGAGGGTAGAGTAGCCTAGAACTCTGCAGGACGATTTTTTTTTATTTTCTTTATTTGTCCAAATTACATCAAGATGGATAAATTTACAGACTTGGCTAAACGTCTGCTGACACCGGATTCTGCCAAGAAAGAGGCTGCAGCACAAGTTAGGAGACATGCAAGTTTGCCTGTTTTGGAGGAATTGGACAATAGGAGAAAGATCTAGGCTGGAAACGGAACGAAACCAAGATTCACCAAGTTGGGAAACTGACGATGATGTTCCACTGGCTCAGCTCAATGACCTCAACAGGATGTCACTTCCGGCACAGGAAAGGAGTGATATGCCACTTGCAGACACCACGGAAAGGGAGATCACTTTTCCTAAGGTAGCAGCACAGCCACCACCAACTCTTCTACTAGGCGAAAATGCAGCAGGTTTTTCGGGAGGAAAGACCACCAGTACAATGAATACTAATGAGGCAAGGTTCAGGACCTCTGACGACTCCACCACGTTGTCAAGATCGTTGTTTGCACAAGTACCAGGCAATCAGGAATCATACAAACAAGCCTGTGAGGCACTACCGCAGTCAGCAGTAGGCAGCTCACCGGCCAGATCGATGCCACTACTCAGCGTGCAGGGAGACAAGAAGGGAGAACCGCAGCTTCATGGAGGAAATCGGACTGCTGTATCAGAGGCTTTCGCAGTAGAAGAATGGCTGAATTTTTGTCCATTAAGTACAAAAGCCAAGGAGGATGTGTTACGATTTTTTACACTTCAGGCAGATAGAGAAGCAGGTCAAGAAGTTAAGCCAAGTTTGACGCAAATGTTTGAACGTACATCCTACAACCAGACATCTTGCACAAACTCAAGTGACCAGCATGTGCCCACTGTGTTTGTCACACAAACAGAGGACACAGCTCCTTTAACATACTCAGAGACGCAAGCGCAATTTGTTTCTACAAATCAGCCAAAGCTTCGCTTTTGTGTTGTTAAAGACGACCAGCCACCATCTGAGGGAATGGAGGACTGCATTTCAGGACCTTTAGGTTTAAGGGCCAACACTGCAGCGGCAAAGGAAGACGGTACGAGACAGGATTCGCCACCAAGTGCAGTCAGCGTTGTGTCTACACCAGTCCAACATCATGCACCGTCATTTAAGTTGCCAAAGAGACCGACGCCCAAGTATACAGGTCATACGGATCCGCTTTCTACGCAGGAATTTTTGGATGCCTTGGCCAAATACCAAGCGACGTTCCAGCTTTCCAACGCATGTTTATTGGAAACTATTTTGCCACTTGCATTAGTAGGAGAAGTTGAGGGTTGGTACAGCTTTAATGCACCATTTGAAACATTGGAGTCATTCAAAGCATTATTCAGACAAGAGTACAAGCCACCAAACTTTACACAGCAACTAAGGCGTGAACTGGAAAATAGATTCATGCACCGTGACGAGACGTTGTCACACTTCTTGCAATCTTTTCAGGCATTTTATGAGAGATTGGACCTGACGACACCGGAACAAGTTAAGATTCAGCGGGTTCTGCAACAAATCCAGCCAGAATATCTCCCATATCTGCAGAATAAACAGTTTGCGACCATGAAGGAATTGGCAGCAGAAGGGAACAAAGCAAGGGAGCTGATTGTAAGGCAACACACTTATGTACCTCCACCAGAACCACAGGAGAGTGTTGCACCAGCATTAGCTTGGAGGAAATCAGTAAAGGAATCAGGCTGGAAAAATAACAATGAGCTTGACTGCAGGGTTACGGAGTCTACAACAAGAAGGCAGCAGTCACAGCAGTATACTACACCGAAATGTTGATTCAAGGGCCTCGATCCTTCTGGATTTTCCAGTGGAAAATATGCCACAAAGCAGAAACAGAACAAACCAACTCAACAGCAGCAGACAAGAGATGTGACTGAAGAGTTACACAGTGACCAAACTGGGAGTTATCAGTCAAAAAGGACTTTCAAAGGGGATTGTTTCACCCGCGGGAAGTCAGGTCACTACAGGTCTCAGTGCAAGGAAAATGTACCAAAAAACGAGGTTGTGACTCCTTAGTTTACCGTCAGAATAAGGCAGTCACCACCAGAAGTAAGGACTGGCGGAAAAGAGAGGGATTGGGACGAGGAAGCGTCAAAATTGTACGAGCTTGTCATGTAAGACGACGACGAGATCTGGATGCAGAGGCACGACAAGGAGTCATACCTTTGCTACCAGCCAAGCTAGAGGGGCGGACATATCCGGCTCTGATAGACACTGGAAGTACGTCGTCCATAGTTTCTAAGGAGGTTGCAGACTATTTGGTGAGCAAAGGACATGCATTACATAAGGACTCACAACGTCACACGATAGGTAGTTACAGGGATGCTTGACTTATTTAGTCGAGTAGGTCCGAGCTTGTCAGAGAATCAAATTCAAGCTTGCTCGGAAGGGACTAATATCGGTTCCGACTACGCTCATCGGATTGTAGTTTTTGGTTTGGTTAGGTATCCAAGTAGGGATTTAGTTAAGTATTAACAGAGCTTTTTAAATCGTCGATCTTCTTCTTCTCCCACATCAACGATGGATGGTCGTGGTGGTAGGATGGAGGCAGCTCTCGTGGTGGTTGTAGCTGCTGCTGCCCCTCCACTGCTACAGTCGTTGCATACAACACGCTACGTAAGCCACATACATGCTCGTATGAGTGGAGGTCGAGCACGCCTAACCTAACCTAACCTACTATAGGTTACTACACAAGGTGGTGTAACAGACTCTTGTTTACACACCCGCCTAGCCTGTGCCTGTCTAACCTACCGTTTTTACACGCCCGCATGTTCGAATCTCACTGTGACCGTCATGTAACACATCTACTGTAACCGTAACCTGTCATCGACTGTGTAACCCGTTCATCACCTCCGAAAAGCTTTTGCCCACCTTCCCGACGCTAGGCGACTGTTACGGTTACAATGAATGTGTTACAGGTGGGTTACATACACTACTGAGCCCCATACCGACGACAGCAAGGACGGCAAGAGGAGAAGAGGCCAGCCGTCCAAATACGAGAGTGACGAGTTGAGGAAGGCGGCCAAGAATGATAAGAGGCGTGTGGCTTATGCCAAAAAGAAGGAAAGAGACAGGGAAAGTAAGGAAGACGCAGAGGTGAAGGGTGAAGGAAGTTCGGGCTGCAGAAAAGAAAATAAGGGAAGAAGCAGAGAGGCGAGAGAAAGACAGATGGATGGCAGCTAAAAGCAGGGAAGCCTATTTACAACATGTAAGGCATAAGGCGGAGAGATACAAGAAAGAATTGGCGAAAGTGAGAGAAGAAAAGCGAGGAACGGACGGTACAATGGTGGCAGAGCCACCTAGCATTAAGACGTTGCATCAAAAAGCTAAGTGGCAACGCTATGACTTTTCTGGTCTGAATCGCCAACGCGCCATAAACGACAAGTGGAAAGCAGACACATCACCTCAGCATGTCCATAAGTGGGTACCGGGTGTAGAAGCAAGACAACGGTTTGTTCCAACGGTCAAGGCAGTGGTAGAAGTTCGCCGTTTACAATGCGGGGTTCGGTACATTGAGCAGTGGCCGGAAGCCGACCTCGAAAATTTGAAGGAAGGGCTGCTTGTGCTCAGGCTTGGGCGCAGCCTGCATTGCAAATAGATGGACCAAGGGCCATCCTATCAGAAGAGCGAAAGGAGGCTCGAAGCAAGTCACAAAAAGACCGAAGGGCCTGGTGCAAGAATATTTGCAAGGTGCTTTTCCCGAAGAATGTCAAGAGCCGACAGCCAAGGAAAGGGGGACATCACCCCTCCTTAAAAAGACAATCACGTATGCAATTATCCGGCCCACTCGAAGATCTGCGACACCCTGTCGAATGGCCAGCACAAAGGCAGGAAGGCCTGGTGATTGCATTTGATAGAGAAAAGATGGAGGATGAGGTGCCATCAGGTTGTGAGGTGGAAATCGCTTTGCTACTTGAGGCCCCACCACAGGAGGTACCCGAGGCCGGGGCACCCCCTGACATTCAAGAAGAAGACGATGCTGATGTGGGAGAATTGGAGAATCTGTTGGCCGAATGCTCTATCGAGGATGAAGTTTTTCATCCTGAGGATGTCATCAGCATCAACACAGATGAGGATGACACACAATGGCTCCACGGATTGCATGAAAAACACTTTGATTGACAATAAACTGTTGCGAACATCGAAACATGCACATGGAATTTGGAGTGAATAAAGCTTTCCACCCAAACAAGGGACACATTACGATTTTATGAACTCTGGTTCTGTGAATGTGCACTTGAGAGTTTTTACAAAAACATATGCATTTACTATGAGTATTAATTAAAATACATATTACAATGATGTTGCAATCAAATATGTGTTAATTAACATTAATCTCCTTAAGTGTGCATGTGCATATTACTATGTGTTGTAGCCCATAGGGCAGGTAAATAAACCAAGCGCCCGGTGAAAAACATAGTACACACTTACATTTCTCTACTCACAGCCCGTAATAGGTGGATGTACGATACTTGTTTGTTGGGGCAAAATTTTCTCCAGGGTTACTGGTTTGTTTGTAAATAGGCTAACTTCTGGTAACTAAGATTCAAAAATGCGCGTGTAAATATGGCAACAATTTCGAACATAAGAGTGGAAACGAAAGGGTGTACATAACTTTATAAATATGTATATTTGAACTACCTTCGAACCTACTTTATGCTAAGGGGGAGGGAGTGTGGTGCCCTGGTGTCCCATAAACTGACTGAAATGATGCACACAGGAAGGTTTTGGAAA
>JAHWFP010233630.1:0-18137 GCA_023313725.1 Lithobius niger | reverse complement strand
AAGGAAAATTGAAAATAAGCCAACAGCGAAAATCATACACTAGAAATGGAGCCCTGGTCACGGTCGTGACCTTAATAACGGGTTCAGTGAGTTATCTTTATGCCAGTGCAGGATGTGGTCATAGCGATTCAGGCGCTATGCAAGTGATCTGGGAGCGAACTGGGTAGACGGTTCGAATCCGGGTCATGCCACTCCGACGAAACGTAAGTGCATAAAGGTGGCTTACTGAACTACGTTATTTCTAGTGTATGATTTTCGCTGTTGGCTTAAATAAGTTATGGCACAGTTAGTCATAACCAAAATACCATGTTACAGACCAAGTTGGAAGAGTAGTGATGTTAACAAACCGAGATTCTTGGCTCTAAGCTGAGTTTTCCCATCCCATAGTCTCGAAATGTCGAGAGAATAAATCGTCGATGTTCTTTCCATGGTTCACCATCTGTATTAGCAACCCCTGTAAAAAAAAAAGCAGCACATCGAAAAAACTGTACGTCTGAAAGCTATATAAATTTAAATAAATTACATTTTAAATGGAAAAACCGTGTGCACCACGAATTATTATTCTCAAGGAAAAATGTTCGCAATTTTAGCACATGTGCTTGAATTCTACTCCCTACTGCCAAGCTCTTTACATTCACAAAAAAAAACTGCAATTCATTGCTTTTACACTGTTCTCATGTTTTACCAATAGGTGGTGCTAAGTCGAAAATCAAGGTTCCCAATTCAGAAGGGTGCACAAATTATATTTTCTCCTTTGATATCAAAAGTACTATCTTTAGTTAAGTTATATTCAACATCGATGAATCAATTAGTGGCCACTAGATGAAGAGAAGAAGAGGAGCGAATGATTCCGCTCCATTTATTTGCATGAAAAACGAATAAAATGTTTAAAAAGGTGAAAAATATGTTAAAATTATTTCAAATCATCCACATAACTGATCTAATTCCTTCTTTTTTTAAAAAAATAAAATAAATGTTGAATTGTAAAGTACTTGCCAAGAAGTGACATACACAGGTGTTCAGTATTCATCACTGAAATTGGCCTTTAATGAACTTAGAAACCCACCATGACACACAAAGATTGTGAATAAGTTGGTAGATAAGTATCATGTCGCCACGATGAAAAAGATCATGAATGGAGGTAAGCCCAAGTTTACGTAGGCAATCAGAATAAGGTAAGGAACGAATACTGTGACACCATTTAGTAAGGCGACGTTGGCAGTTTTCAAGACGATTAAGTGAGTAAAGATTGTAGGGACGACAAATTTGGGAGCCGTAACCAAAGACTGGGAGGAGAAAAAACATGTGCACCATGTTCAAAATACTCTGATTGAAAACCCAGGCATGAATCAATACAACACAGCCAGTCGATAATGAAGAAACGTTGTGCAATAGTGTACACTTCCAGTGAAGTAGTAAAATCAAATTAGTATTGCAACAAGTCAGCATAGTGACAGTCTTTGTGCTAAGCTGCAGTGTTAGATCCCAGCTGCTTCAAATAAACTGGTGTGATCACGAAGTTTAAATGCAACTCTTTACCAGGCTTTCTACTTACCAGGCTTTCCACTCAGGGGTAGTGTGAGAGACTACTGAGCAAACATGGGATCTAATCTGGCCTATGCTAGGCATACTCTTTCCAGTCATGATTGGACATTTCCATGTTAGAAACCCCGAGCTTGCAGGTCCACTCACTATGCTTCTTTCTGATATGGATATGTAACCAGTAAAAGTGGCTTGGAGGGATGTGTATTATGTACTTGTCACTTCGGTAGGTCTTGTAAGCACCCGTTCACAGCACCATCTCCAGTCGGACAGCACGGGATGAAAGCGATTTTGTTAGGTAGTTTGGAATTTGGATGCAATTCGTGATCATTACACATAGACTCACTTGCCGGTGCATGGAGATGTAGGTTCGTGGTATATCCCAAAGGGAGAGTAGGTAGGGGTACTGCTTGAATCGCACTTTTGTTAAACCGCAGCCTCCCCTCCTGTAAACTAAGACCGAAAAATGTCTCCAATCCGGTGCATGATGGGAGAATGTGGTTCAACTAAAGAATTCGATTCATTCAGAACCTCCTGTGCATATTCGTCCATTGGGGAATACCATGTACCATAGCTTCCGTGTCGCCGCAGTCGCCATGAGGAGGTGGTGTTGGCCCGTTTGCGCGTTGGTCACACTCGACTTACTCACTGTTTCCTTTTGCGGGGGCTTGACCCTCCTGAATGTTCTTGGTGTCGACAGCCACTTACGGTCCGGCACTTCCTTGTTGATTGTCACCATCTTGATATTGTTCGTCGTCGTTTCCATCTTCCGCATGACATTGCGCGTCAATTGGGTGATAAGTCTGTCCTCCTGTCCGGTGTTTTTCAATTTTTGCAGGAGGTACAGATGTATGACAAGATTTAAGTTAGGGGTTTGAATAACATCTCTGTAATGTGTGGTGCAGTGGCAACCCGGACCACTGCACTGTGACTGAGGTTGGCGCTAATGACCAAGTTGTCGACGCGCCATTAAGCCTCAATCCCCCCTCCCCATAGCTTCCTGTATGTAAAAGGCTTAATGTTGGAAATTCGACGCCTTGTCCAGTTAGCCGCCGATTCTGCCGCCAGTCACACTGCGAACACACCGAACATGAACTGGTCTAGCATGCAGATTGAACTGTGTGAGAGGTACTCGTGATAAGCGATACGTGGATTTTAAGCTTAAAACATTGAATTGACACCAAATTATTAAAGTTTAACTACAATGGCTTCGTGCTACGTACCTCTTTGTTCACTCGACGACAAAACAAAGTCTCTGGGGTTCAATTTCATGAATTTCAAACAGAAGAAGAACCAAGGTACGTGTGTATTGTACTGTATAATACGCTACGGCGTTTTCTATTCTCATTAAAAATGTGTTAAACGATCCTTTGATATAGAAGAAAATCACACGAAGACTGTAAGAATAGCCATCAGTACCGTAAATTAATGTTCGTTTAGTCCTGCAACACCGGTAAATCTAATAATGAAAGGATTACCACGTTTTTGTGCGTCCCGCTAACACTAATCAATGCTATGATTGGGGTAGTTCGTTCTTCGTGCTTCGTACAGACAGGAAGCTTTGCATTTATCAACATCTCCATGAGCTTGCAAGTGTATACATGGGTAAAGACGAATTGCAACCAAAGCCCAAACATCCTTACATAATGAAAGCGATGAACGAGTTCCTACAAGACTCATGGAAGAGCCAAGAACGTGATGCATTCCCTCCAAAGCATTTTTAAATGGTTACATGAACGCGGCAGATTCTAACCACATTCCAAAAATGGGTATTATAGTGGCCATGTAAACGCAGTGTATAGCAGGTAAACTTCAACATTGAGCCAGTTCAGTTATGCGAGCAGATGGTGTATGGGTCGATTCAATTAATCCATTCCAAAACCTTTATTACATTCTTCAACAGTATAATGAGAAATAGGTCTACCCTATCGACATATTTATGATGAAAAAAACAAGCTGTACCTTTGTCATCGTCCTTGATCTTGAAAAGAGGTTGTAGTGGTCTGCCAGAAAAAATGTCGGCCTGTTTTAAAAATGCTTCCTTGATTGTTTCATAGCTATTTAGTACAATTACTAATTCAGTCCCAAAGAATATACTGAAAACAACAAAAAGCTTCACATTAGTTAGGGACTGATTTCAGAATCTTGCTGAACGCGAGATTTATAGTCCTTCTTGGACAAATGACATTCAGATGGAACTGACTCTACGGATCATGCTCAACTGCTTCTCGTACGGTGCTAGCATCTGTCCCAAAAACCAATTTTCCATAAACTCATAGCTAACTTTCATCTTCGTTTTTAAAACCTATTGCTGGGTTTAGGTTCGTAAACTCGTCAAGGGATTTTAATAGATTTTGCAAAGGAGCGAAAAAGCTCTAATGTGAATGTATGCGATGGCTAATACTTAAAAAAAGTATTCATGCAAATTATTCTCCAGTAAGACTGAAAGATAAGGCTTTCATTTAATAGTGGAATACCACCGATAGACAAAGTCAACCAATACCCAATCTCTGAGTCTCTACACTGTTTTAATTCGTAATTTGCAACTACGTGTGGGTGGGTATCAAGTTTCTGTAGAGTTGCGAAACCAGAATTTAAAATCTACCTATTAACGAAAGTTTTATTTCTGCAAGTGATCATTGTGACTGGTCTGACTGCACTGGTCATTCGTCGAAGAATGCTGTAACTAACGGAGGGCAGGTAGTTCCACCTTGTTGTAGTGGGGATCACTGAATTACTGGTATGAAGTCACTAAATAGTTCCAAATCAATGCGGCGTATACCTCGAGGCCTCCAAAATCTGTTTGGGTCTTCTGGAAGGCGATTTTGTGATAAACAAGATGGCCCATATCTGAACAATTTGAGGAGTTTGCCACAAGGAGTGAGCCACTAGTACCAAAATTAAGGAAGACCAAAACCGTTTAGAGAATCTCTATTATAATCTAAAAATAGTAACGATCACAATTGTAGGTCAAATGGTGTTAGCTTTTAGGCCTAGTTTTACATTTTATATTATAAACGGTAACTTTTAGCTTTTAGGCCTAATCTTCAGCTGTCACGTAATTTTGTAAGTAGCAACTGTGTTGGGTTAGAGAGTAGGCTTATTCAGATGTTGAGACTTCACGTTACCGTAGCAACGAGAAATCTTAAAACTATAACGCGAAGACATATTATTGTTTTCGTGTTGGGGTACAAATACCTCGTCTGCTGCGGACTTTCGTTTTATTTAAACTGCTTTGCCATGATACGGCTATTCCAATGGCTAGCGCAAACACCAGTTTCGGTGCAATGTTAAAGGGTATTCCTCCAACCATTCTTTTTCAAATGAAGCTTATGTGTGTTGCTAGCTTAAACTGAAGATATTAACATGAACCAGAGCCTTTTGAACGCTACTTTAAAGCGAATGCAATATTTTTATTGTTGTTGTTGTTTTTCATGTTGGAAAATTGTGCTTTTATCTTGATACCAAAACAATGAACCCGATTTTTAGCTTAAAACGTTTGTATTCAAGAGGCCCTGACTCATATAAGTTATTTAAAGGTTATTACAATATTCTTGTTGTTGTTCTTATTCTTGTTGGGACAAGAAAAAACATAACAGATATTAGTAGTAAAAAATGCTCAGGCATTATAATACGGAAATACGGCTTGAAAAACTTATATGTTCTAAATGAGCACATACAAGAAAAGACACGTAAGCCATCAGCGTCCATAATAAGCACTAGCACTTTAAATACGTTATTGTTCGTCGTAGTCTCCCAGATTTTATTTCTGTGATGCATTATCAAAATACATATGGATTTATAAACGTGAAGTGTCATCTACCTTATAAAAACTGTGGCACTCCGAACACTAAAAAAACTATTTAAAAAAAAAAACACGTCAAACCCTTTAGTACTTGGAGACTTGGACGGCAGACATGCTGTGCTATGGTTGTCGGGAGGCGGAAATCCAAACTGACTTAGAACAGCAAAAATCCTAAGATTGTCTTGCTTTAATTGTGAATGGGTGAACTACATCAGTAGTAAAAATAAATGCTTATGAATTAAAATACGGATGTAAGCCACAAAAAACTTAATGCTCGAAAGCAAAACAGGACAATCAAAAGACGTGTACGCCAACAGCGTTTCACTGGTACGTGAAAAAGAAGTTCTAGCCTATTTTTCGGGGTGCTCGATATTCTTTTATCCGTATTAGTAGAGGCTGATGGCGTACATGTCTTTTTCTTGTATCTGTTCCTGTTCTTGTATCGGTTAAGTTTTTGAAGGCTTAATATCCGTACTTAACTCTTAAGCGTATATATTTTTATACTGATTTAGCATAGCCATTCACAATAATTTAAGGCCAGACTTCCTAAGGATTTGCTGGTTTAGTCAGGTTGGCTCTACCCCCCGCGGCGGCGCCCCCGCTCCACAACCTGTCTTTTGTCCAAATCTCCATGTAGTAAAGTGTTTGTAGTGTTCATAAAAATGATTAATGGTTTTAGGAGTGCCATTGATTTTTATAAGGTAAACGACACTCCACGTTACGTACGACGAACAAGCACATTTTCAAATTTCTGTTTTAAACAGTCCAAATATTTGTCATATCAACATTAATGTGTAGTAACTGTTAATGTCACCCCGAAACTTTTACTATCACTTATTATTATTTTTTAACTGTCTGTACATTGTTCTTGGTACTAGTTTTACCACTTTTACCACTAGATTACCACTTTTCGTCCACAGTAATAAGTTATGTAACTGCAATTCGACTAGGCTCCGAATCAACTAGAATTGTTAATTTAAAAAATAACCTATGCAAGTTGATCAGTAAACTCTGAACTGTGTTTTTCAACAAAGAGTTTTTAGCCTATAGGCCTAATATTTGTTTAAAAACAGGGCTAACTGTTTGCTATTTTCAATAAAACGAAATTTTTGTATACATTATCGTATATCACCTGTAGTACGCATTACACCGCACTATCTAATTTTCATTCACACTAGAAACCTTAAAACCTATTGGTAGATTTATAGAAAAAATTTAAAATTTACTAGTAAAGATTTACTATCCCGTTAAAAATTCGTTTCATTTCCTTCCATAATCCATATAGTTGTAATCATACCTCATGATATTTCCATATTTTTTGGTTAGTTTTGTTAACGTTTCTTCCGGAGGATCTGTTCCCATAAACGGTAAATACCCAACGACTGGTAATCCCCATGGTCCCGGAGGTAAATTACGGCACTGGAAGAATTTCCAACTGACATACGCAACTACGATAAAGAGTAAAACTGTCGTTGCATCCGCTGAGGAGTAGATATGGGTGATCAAGTTTGTAATCATCACTGCAGTGAAAGTTTTACGCCCAGGCCGATCCGAATTTAAAGAACTGTAAGTTGAGAATGGTCTGTGGCTTGCTGTTTTGTGACACGCCTACTCTACTGCAGATCTGAAGTGTAACTACTAAGATTGCGGGTCGGTTCTTATCAGGATGGACTCTGTTATCACGTTTCTAAATTTAGCAATGAAGTTTGTTGAATTTGTGTCTGTTTCGTTAAAGTTGAGGCGAACAAACTGGAATAGGGGAAAACACTTACTGTGAGTGGATCACTGTTTTTTTTTTTTTGTTCGTTAATTTGTTCCTGCCAGTTTTTTTGAGTGTGAAATACTCCACATCCTTCACCAGCAGAGCGCTTTTTCCTTCACGAGACACTTTAGATAAGCATGTCAGTGTCAGTATCTATGTGTCAATGGCAGGGTCCATGTTTAATTAATTGAATGTCAACCAGTCAATATCAATTTTTGGAACACTGCCATGAAATATTTTTCTGGATGGATTAGGAGAAATATCTTTTGACTCCTACTACGTCTTCACCTCTTTGTCAACCGACGCAGGAACAACTGAATATATGGTTTCGTTATGGTCAATGCGGGAAAGAGATTCTCGCAGGATGTTTTCCATTGACATGACTGCCCTAATGACGGTGTTACTGGTTCAGTCAAAACGTAATATTGAAATCTAGTACTGTGCAATGCGCGTTCAAAATCCAATACGAGTTGCTAAGATCTTATGCTGTTGAGGTTACATACAAAATTATTTAATAGATACAGTCACAGGTTTCTAATAATACTAGAAAGAGCAACGGTTGACTAAAATATTTGGAGTCAACCATCAACCTGCTGTTTTTTTTTTAGATCCCTTGTGCACGTTGGGCAGGGTATTTCGCCTGGTTTGGAGGCCACGACTGATCACTCGGAAGCTGTTGCTCACTTTGTTCGGGGGTCTGCAGGGATTTGTTGCAAAGCTCGCATTGCTCTCGGGAATCTGAAATCGTCCCATCTCATTCTAGGACCATACTTTAGCTGATATTCAATCACCCGTGAACCGTTGTAGTATTTTTCACAATGTAGTGCAGTCCAACCTATACCTTATTAGAAAACAAAAACGGACTCGTTTGATATCTAAGGTAAGGTTTAACTTATCCGAACTCAAAACAGCAAAGGAACACAAATTTTCCTGTAAGGTTTCAGACACTGCAGTGTTGCTGTATTATTTAGTCCACCTGTAAACTTGCAACAGTTTTAACATTTTTTCATGTTTTAGAATGATTTAAAATGATAAGCGCCAACCTCAGTCTCAGTCCGGGGGTCTCAGTCTCAGTAGACAATGACAGGTCCCACTGCACCCGGACTGACACTAAGGTTGGTGCTTATGGCCTGGCTGTCGAGAGGCTTTTAAGCATCAGTCCTCCCTGACGTATGGCTCAGCGGTAGGACCTCGGCCTATGATTTCAAAGGTCGTGGGTTTGATTCCCCGCTCAGGCAGTCTGACATATAAGTCCGAAAGGCAACGTAAATAGGTTTGCATCCGTATTTAGTTAATCTAATACCAGTGTTTAGAACAATACAACAATAAAACTGATCGTTCGTCCGTTCTCTGTATTTCGCTATATGGTAAGCGCATAGCTCTGGGCTAGGGCCCCAATAAAATGTATTATCTCTCTCTCTCGTGCTAACTCTGGAATGGCACGACCAACTGAAATTCCTATTAGGAAAAGGGTACATCAGCGGAAGTGGCTCTGTACAAAGAGCTAAATGCCAGCTTCCTAGGAAAATTGGTTTAGTTTGTGGCGTGAACTGTACAAACGTATCCACTAAGTCCTCCTCTACCTGCTCCTCTTCCAGCTCAAGTCTAGATCTCCGATGTGACACATTGGATATTAATAAATGTTGGCACAAAGCTTACTTATACCACAGCTGTGACGTCACGCTAACTCAACGCCATGCTAAATTTTCGTTGCAATGCCGGAATTGTGCGTCATCGCAAAAAGTGTGGGTTATCAAGTTACCCCACACTTTTGACGATAACCCACACTTTTGCCAATAACCCACACTTTAGACACTTCCAGATCACGCGACTGGAACGCACACACCAACAACCAAATACAGCGTGCAATAAAAAAGTACAAAACGAATTACTTAGAAAGAATGAAATTCCATCCCTGCAAACTCTTATATGTCTGGCCTATAAGCTATTCACTCTGCGGTAACTCCTCCCTCCCTCCACAAACTAAAATGCAATGACCTTCATTCATACCGATGCCCAATTATCGTATTTTTTAAGCAATTCTCAAACTACAAATGCTCAAAATGAATTACATACCTTCCCAGAATGTCATTCTATCCCTGCGGCCTCTTATCGAAGTTCCATCACTCCGAAACGCTTCGAAAACACAAGCGAGCTGGCTAGCGTGAAATACGGCGAAACGATGCTTCGTCTCCTTCCCACCCACTCCTCCCACAAACGGGCGCAAGGGACTCGTCGGTCTACCATCCACTCCACACTCCATAAACGAAAATGGAATGACGTTCATTCATATCGAGATATTTTCACAAAACACAAGCACGTTTTAATAAAATAAGAGTTAGCTAGACGTCCCAACCGTGGCGTAAAACAGTTATTGGCTAGAATCTCGCGGTTATTGATTTTTAACCAACGGCTGCGATCATTACCCCGGCTCTCGTATGCAAAAGTCTCGGGCTGACGCCCTTGACCTTTGCGTACTCGAGCCGGACCAATGATCGCAGCCGTTGGTTAAAAACCGACAACCGCTCGTTTCTAACCAATAACTATTACATAATGAATATGAACGCAAAACATTGAAAGACGGCAGAAAATGAAGGATCGAAATTTCGACTTTTACATGGGAGAGCTAGGTCAACCGCACGCCTGCCTTTATTAATTAATACATGTTTTTTTTTTCATGTTTACGCTAAATAAATCGGTTTTGAATAGTAAACAATAAGGTTTGTGCATGGAGACTATGAACATAAGTAAGCCTTATTTTAGCAACGCAATCCTCATCGCCCTCATAAGACATTAAGTTCTCACGAGACTTTGGCGTGTTTAGAAACCAGGTGGTGCAGTTAGTTGTTCAGTTTGCGTTAATGGACACCCAAAAAAGCCTAGATAAGTCCCATTGCCGTAAAAATTTTCCTCGTGACCAAAAAAATCATTTTTTTTTTCAAAATACATAAAATTCATCTGAGAAAATGAAGTCGGCTGTAATACACAAACGGTTTTTAATCGCCAGTGATAGCCAAGCTCTGCAAATAAACAAAACATGGAAATAAACTATGTACGGAGGCCCAAAATTATTTTTAAATATTGTATTTTGATTTTTAAAATCTTGATAGCTATATATTCTCTTGATAGCTGTTTCTTAAAGCGTTCGTTTTTCCTTTCTTTTATCATTTTTTTTTTCAGTTAACGATAAATAAATGCCATGTGGGCTACATGGAAAAATAAGGAGCACTGTTCAAAAGGGGCGGAGTAACGCTAACAAAATTTTAAAAATAGAAAAATCGAGAGGCATGTCTAAATAGAGTCATTGTAGGAACAAACTTTACATCTCATTCCAGTTCTTTCTTTACGCTCCTATAAACCAGCAATTTGCACTTCGGTTGCTACCGACGACAGCAACGTTTTCCACTCAGGAAACTAATTCCTGATTTGTGCGCGTGCATTTAGGTCCATTCTGTGTGTCAAGTGTTGTACCTTAAGTTCTGATTGCTGAATTTCCCTGAATAATTATTATAACGAATACAGTGCATAACTAAATATGCTGTATTAATTTTGATATTTCAGAGTTAAAATCTCGGAAACCCCTTGCGTAATTTTATTGATTTACTAACCTAAATTCACAAATAGGTTACCAACCTAAATTCACAACTAGGAAACAGAACGCACGTGGAAAATTTAAGATAAATCGGGATGTCGGGACAAACATTCACACAGACCAACACCAGGAATGGCTAACGAGTTCATTCGCGCGTTACTAAATGTAAAGTATGCTGACACATCCAACATGGTCACTATAAAAGGCGAACGGAGATGTAGGAGGTGACATGCCAGGAAAATATTCGACAGTAGTGCAACAGTGGGCACGTAGGGTTACGAAACAACAAATATAGTAACACGGCTCTCTTTCTTATCCTGATGTCTGAAGTGCAGTTTTAATGTATTTACTGGGAACCGATAAGCAGAGCAAGGTCAGACATTATAAACAGACAGCTCCTCGCAGTGCAAAAAAAAAAAAATAGCCTAGCAGCCGTTGAATACAACTCTTTCTTGGGATTCTTTCTGTCCTGCCATTATTGAATTGAAGGTTCCTGGTTCGAATTTAAGGTTTGTTTCTCTCCTTTCTACAATTTATTTGAGCAGAAAGGTAATCTAGAAAGGAGAGAAACGAACGTGAGATTCGAATGAGGATCTCACCAGTTCACATGTATTACATACACACAGCGGACCACTCGTGTCACGAGGGAATTCATACAAACAAATGTTTACATGTCTAGTGAGTAGTTAGTTATCCATAATAATTTCGACTGAATAATTCCCATGCCCTGCAATGACCGTTTAAAGATTTTGTGGAACGAATGTTTCGAATGAATTTTCAGAAATTACACTCCCTGCAACAGATTTATAGAGCAGCGTCATGTGACGTCATTTTGGCTACGCGATACAATTTGGAGGGCATAGCTACAAGGTGCACTAGATTAAAATGTAAGGGAAAAAAACCGCACTTCTAGTCAAGACATTGCTTTAAAAACGGATTTCTTAGGCTTAAAATAACGTTGTTTTCTCCAACAACAAAAATGACGCGTTATAGGCTTAAGAAATCCAGTCATTGGTTTCAGTAAGACGACCTTCCTTTTTCCCTCCAGTGCTCCTTGCAGCTAACCCAGTTACTGGCTCCACCATAGAGTTATACACAATAATACTACGTTGTATCACTGAACTATTGGTACCCGTATAAAACCACGTAAAACAATAAAGACAGTGTTAACCTCGGTTAGGACCTTGTCCCTGTATTGCTTATCAATGTGCTTTGTCACTCTGCAGACAGGAACACACTCCCAACCATAAATATATCAGAAAATTGCTTTCCAAGAGATAACGGAAGATAAGCTGAGTTCTCCGTTAGTTTTAATCCAATTACTGAAAACTTCTTTTAAAAAACGCTTTCATGTCTAGTGACTATTTAAACGGAAGAATTCCGAACAATTTATATTTGAAACCAATAATAACAGTAGACACTTCGAACAACGCTACGTAATTATTACGATATATCCAGAAATTATCCTCTCTTCAACAAATTATTGATACCTTTAAAACCCGACAAAACGACAAAGACAGTGCGTACCTTGATTAAGCCTTGTAAATATTCCTTATGCTATGGACTTTGTTGTTGTTTTTCGTTGTTTTGGAATTAACAAACCGTTACTCATTACGTTACATATATAATTTACGATTTCTTTCAGTATAGTTCCATATAAGTAAGTTAGTAGCGTACACAGACCTCCGAGAGGGCAGGGGCAACTTACTAAAAGGGCACAGTAGGTTTTAGTAAACATTTTTACTAGGTACCTTTTTTTTTGGCTAATTCTTTTTACCTTTTATTTCTTGGCCTTTTTACCCCTTTTCAAGCCTTTACTACCCTTTTTAAGCCTTTTTTAAGCATTTAGGTACCGCCTCACCAGAAAACTTCGGCCCAAAATGCAATGTTTTTTGCAAAAAGGGCATTTTCCGAAAGGGCTGGGGTAGTGCCCCCTTGCCCCCTCCTGTGGACGACACTGAGGTAAGTTTATGCTTAACTAGCAAGTTGTAGTACATAAATGCTGAAATACAGATATAGATTGCACGTAACTTTGCAGAATATAAAACACATTGTTAATTTCAGAAAGAAAGAAAAAACGACGGCACTTTCAATAACCGGGACAGAAGACCTTCTTTAAATATGGTAAACATGCCTATTGTAGGTGGAGCGAACAGAACTGTATTTCAAATGTATATTTAGTGTTTTTTAAAAATTAAAACAGTCCATATTTGTTAATGCTGTTTAAAAATCTACGTGCAATTCTCCAAAACGGTGTGCAGCAGAGTAGGGGAGGGGGGTCCGGGTTCGATGTTAGGGGACTCCATTTAAAATGGTAGGGGTGCGTTAGGCTTGCTTAATGATTATCCTCAACGAAAATAACGCCACTCAAAGCCGGGTTTCAAGTTTAATAATGGGAGACATTTATTTGGGAATCCATATGAACGAGGTGCGTTTATTGCATCGACCCTATAGAGCAGTGACACGGCGTAGTATTATTGTATATAACTCTATGCTGGAGCCTTAATGGGTTAGCTGCAAGGGGCACTGCAGAGATAAACAGAAGGGCGTCATGCTGAAGCCGATGCTGTGAAGAGTGATTTCTTAGACCTAAAACGCGCGATTTTTGTTGTTGGAGAAAACAACGTTATTTTAAGCCTAAGAAATCCGCTCTTCCGTTGTTTTTCCCTCCATTTCTATGTAGTGCACCTTGTAGTTATGCCCTCCAAAACCCACACTGGTGCCAATATGGCGGCAAATGTCACTGCTCTATAGGCAATTATAAAAAGCTTGGTTGTCATGTCAAGCTGTTTGAGTCAAGCGTATCTAACGAGCCCTGAGCGTTTAACGGGACGTATTACGTTTTTGTAAATGATGGCCAGTACACTGAATATAACCATTGTCTAGACTCAAACCACTACCAGGGCTCGTTAGATACGCTTGACTCAAACAGCTTGACATGACAAGCAATCTTTATAATTGCCTATAGGGTCGATGCAATAAGCGCTTCCTCGTTCGTATGGACTCTTTGTATTAAGATAGAGTCCATAAGAACAACGCGTGTTTATTGCATAGACTTTACAGGCAATTTTATAAAGCTTGGTTTTCATGTCAACTTTTCTGAGTCATCACAGCGTATCTGACGAGGCTGTGGTGATGGTCTGAGTGTAGACAATGGTTGAATTTTTATTATCAGTTTACTATCGCTATATCTCGGTTATATTCAACCGAGAATGCTTGTGCAGTACGAGGAACAAAAAAAATGCATCCGACCAATGGTCACTAACCACATAGCATGTTGTCCGTCGAATGGAGGTCTCCCTGTATAAGGTTGCCATTAATTACTAGCCTAATTAATAGCCAGTGGCACTCATGATGAAACAGTACCTGACTTTACCATAAAATGAAAATAACTCCTTAAACAAACTTTTTCATAGATCCGTACATTTTCTCGATACTCTTTTCGCTGAAAGTACTTTTCCGACTCTTTGTCGACAGGTCCTTTTTTCTCAACAGGACTTTTCCCCTTCAGGATTTTTCCCCGACATGTTCTTTAAAAAAAAACAAATAGCAAATTTAAAACAAAGGTGCATTTCCCTTGGTTTGCATTACTGGTCCTATGTTAAAGGACTTAACCCTTATTTAACACTTCTGCTAACTTCCCGATCCTTAAACCTATAAAAATGATATTAAAAAAAGCTAATTTAAAATTTATTTTCATGAGTCCTGTCAGCCCTTGACAGTATATGTATCAAATGCTATATGCAATGATGGCCGAGAGAGCGAAGCGGGCGAGGTCGATTACTTGACTGAATTTGGAGTTTGTGTGTCTGATTGTGTCTGTCTGTGTGTGTTTATCTGTTTCGATCCCTAATTTGGTTCAAATTTCCTTACAACATGCATACATTCTTTTATCGGTGGTTAAACAAGCAGTAGGTAATTGTCGACTAGAGGCACTGCATATATTAAAACATGGATGAATTGGTACTGCAGTCAATGGTATCTAGAAGATACCATTTGTTTCATTTGTGATATTCTGATCACTCCATAGCTACGGCAAAATTACTTTGAATACTTGGCTTAGGAGCTTGTTCATATTTTACCAGGAAATTACAGCAAAACGCACTTGCATCACTAAATTAATCAGTGACAGAAGGCATCAACATTATCCTGTTGGTAACGAAATAAAAGCCGCTATGTATTATTGAAAATCAACATAAAACAAAGTTACTTAAAATATTAGGATGACTTTTATTGTTCCAAAATAACGTCAATGGCTCTTTACTTCTGTAACTAAATATCATATCAATGCAAAATGATTTTCAGCAATATTCTAAGCAAAGCAAGGTTTTCAAACTGAATATCCTTTTCTTTGAATCAAACATATTTTATATGGCTTTGGGCGGCGAGCGAAGGTCGACTCGAAATCCACTTTGGCAGTTGTCCCCTTTGGTGGTTGGATTTCAAAGCGCTGCAGAGTGGAAGCAAAGTAAAGAAATAGTTCCATTCGGGCTAAAGACTCTCCCAAACAAGCACGTTTACCTGAAACAAAAATAAACACAACTTACAATTTTCCGTTAAAATAACATGGCGTTGAGTATATCCAGTTAATTTGTATGGTTGATGGAAACGATTCTATAAACAGGTGATAATGCCCTCTGGCCTGAATATTGCACTGTGGCTTTTCTAACTAAAAACTCTGCCTAATCACAGGATAAAAGATAGATTAAAACAGGAGATTTCCCTCAGTCTTAATAAGAATTCTTAACTGCCACCTCATTCAAACCTGGCTCCTCCCCCACTGTTGGTAAGCAACTACAGGCCATGCAGAGCAGCCTTCCGGGCAGCCAAGCATCTCGTACACACCTTCACTTCTGGTGCAACAAGGTCAAACTTTAAATCCACTCAGGCAACCAAACAATTAAATATACAAACAATTAAATATTCCCAATAAACTAAATAATAAATAAATAAATAAAACTATATAACTATATATAAATGAATAAATATACCTTGCTGGCTTAGTTGCATAGCAATAACTTAGTTTCTTAGCAACATTGGGAGGTGCCAGTTTTGAATATGGTGGCAGTTGAGAATGCTCAGTAAGATTGGGCGAAAGCTCCTGTTTTAAAATCAATATTTTTTATACTGTGACTATAGGCTGAGTTTTTAGTTTCATGCGTTCGCAGCCAGTGTGGTTACTGCAGCTTTTCGTTATGTACAGTACACGTTTAACTCTCTGAACCCAGCTTATAAATGCTGTCGAGTACTTGTTAACCTAAGCGGCTTTTTTTCTGTTTGTGTTCCTGAAAAATACGTCATCATTATTCTAACTGGTTTTTATACTTTAGCATCATGTTTTAATGTTTTTTTTTGTCAGTTCTCTTACTTTTTTCAGTGAACCTTTTCATCTTAACAGAAAATCATATTTATACATTAAAATCATACTTTTTTTTTTAATTAATTTCTTTTGAGCCTTAAGTCAGCCGAAGCAATTTAATGCTCGTATGGCTGAACCGGCTCATTTTGAACATTACCAGACTTTTTAAACAAGAAGAAATATCTGGTAAAGGGAGGTGCCAACCCAGAGATTCGATCCAGGAAACCTTCGATCATCGTAGGGGCCGAAAGATTGTCCAGAATTAGCCAGAATGGTTCCCATAGCCGCTGAAAGAGCATGGCCGCCTCTCACGCTACCCTGGCCAGCAGTCCTGGCGGGGACTTTGCCAAGATCCCCTTTCCAGGGGTTCGACCAGATCCGCAAACCTCCAGCAACTAGGATGAGCTCGCTCACCGCTCAGCCACGATGGCCACTAAAAATTGTACTGAAATTTTTAATATTGAAAAGTCAGTGCTATTTCGTATCTGATCTCAGTAATGGTTTAGACGTTAGGCTACAAATGTGAATGGAAAGTCATGCTGTACATGTTACATTTTTAAAACGATGAGAGCACACTGGCTATAAATTTGAAGGGACGATTGACGTCTCATATAAAAAAGCAGTAAAACCCCGAATTGAACTCACAATGCTTTAAAATGCGTGCAATCTGAAATAAGGATATAGCCTACTCCGATGGAAAAAAACGTCAATTTGTGTCGGTTCCATGCAACTAACACTCACCTAACTAAACCAAATCATGATAATTAATATGAAATTTCATCCTCACGTCATTCACGTGGAGGTATAATAATTACAAAATTCATTAGCATTCGTTAGATTTCTGGAAAGCTACAGATTCGTGAGAATTACGTAGTTACATAAACAACAACAAATCTGAACTAATTCTACACTGCCTAAAATTTCAATTATTTTACTATTAAATCAGTCACATTTGAGGGTTTTGAACTGGTTTTTATTTTTTCTTCACCGTTCTCTCTAATCTGAGCGCAGGATTTGGAAAGACTCGTTACCTCATGGGTTAACCAAAAGACGATGTGGACCAAAATTTCACAGCATTAAAAACTGGAAACGAATTACCAGTTCTTGGCAATGGTAATTCAGGGTTTTATTCTTCATAGCGCGTCTCCTGCCAAATTATCCTCAAAATTAACTTGGAAATGCCAAACTATACATTCAGCCTATCTACGTTTTTTTTTTTTTTAATTAGCAAACAAAATTTTATTTCAGCCTTACCGATGCCGAAGGGTATCAGGTATTCTGATTTTTGCAGTTTCCCATCTTTGCTGATAAACCTTCCCGGATTGAATTTCTGCGGCTCGTCCCACAGTTTGGGGTCATGGTGAACTGCCCACAAGTTGGTAATGATAATAGACCTCTTTGGAATTCTGTATCCAGACAGTTCAGTTGCTTCTATATTTCTAAAATAAATAAATAAATAAATAAATAAAACATAAAAATTAAGAATAAAGGTCCGCAAATATGCAGTAACTGCGACCAACATATATCTGAATTAAACCAATTTGCGTCGCAAGACAATACTTAGGGAAAACCCGAATGGCTGCTTGCGGCTACATCATGACGCGGGATGGTGTAATAAAGACTTCAAAATCGATCTATAAACGCAGTTATCAACTATATGCTTGCAGCAGTTTTGACCTTGAAGGTACCACGTAGCAACGCATCGATTTGCACGAAAATTTCTTCTGTCTGGTCAGGGGACACAGTCACGCCCAAATCCTCGCATGTAAAACTGATATTTAAAATTAAACTTGTGCAGAGTTGCCAGCGAGTATTTCCATCTTTTAAGTTTTACAAAAGCCAAGGCCATCCCTCTGAGTAAGAGTTGAAACTTTAACGGAAAACATAAAAATTTCTCTTTGCGATAATATTTTCGTTTGTTTCAGTTATAACGTTGAAAGTAGCAACCTGTAGGATAAAGTTGACGTTTATTAAAATACTTGAAACGGGTACAAGGTTAAGGTCGGAATCCATATTATGTTTTGTTTTGAACAGGTATTCCCGTGTTTTTTTTTTCTAATTTTATTCCGGTTTGATT
>JAHWFP010233629.1:0-11044 GCA_023313725.1 Lithobius niger | reverse complement strand
TAATATTGTGTAATGACTTATAGTTCTGGAGCCTCACTCCAGCTTTTTGTCCTAGTTCTGGGGCCTTACTCCAGCTACATGTTTTTTGTTGGAGGATATAAAACTCCAACATTACACAGTTCGTAATAAAATATGAAAAAAAAAACAAAGGACCACGTAAGGACACTGTCATCTTCCTCAATCCTACACGGTCCTCCCGTAGGAAGAGCGGAGAAAAGTGTGGTTCGACTAGGAGCCTGGGAACTCTGAGCCAACGTCCTTTTCGCGCGCGCGCGCGTTCGCGTTGAGAGGGTTATCTCCAAAAGAGGTTTCCCTACTCCGCAGGTTTTACCTTTTTGGCAAACACTTGTGAGGGAAGAAACGTAATAAAATATGAAAAAAAACAAAGGGCCACGTAAGGACACTGTCATCTTCCTCAATCCTACACGGCCTTCCCGTAGGATGAGCGGAGAAAAGTGTGGATCGACTAGGAGCCTGGGAACTCTGAGCTAACGTCCTTTTCGCGCGCGCGCGCGCGTGCTCGCGTTAAAAGGGTTATCTCCAAAAGAGGTTTCCCTAACTCCTCAGGTTTAGCAAACAAGGGACAAAAAAGTACAGATGAAGACTAGTCAATATATACAATACTGTAATAATAAAAAAAACAAGATATAACTATTGACCAAATGAACCACCAAAAACTTTCTCTTTCAGAATGAAGACAGAACTATCGTCAATAAAATAAGGTTTTTCTCTTTCAGCCTGTAAACAACCACCGAGGTTTTCTCTTTCAGAAAAAATCATAGATGAAGATGCTTGCACGCAAACGATGGACAACTCCCGTAGGCTTCCCATACTAACATGTACACAACAACTCCATACTCCCATACTCATCTGTACACAATATTCTTCTAGCATTGGACCATCCCACGCTATCGTGCGCACGACAACTCCATACTCCCAATTCTAATCCGCACACAACAACGTCACGCTAGGCTCCCCTCAGCATTGAAATCTGTTACGGGAAAAATTTTGAAATCTTCAAACTCGAATTGCATTGGAACTGTTACAGACTGAAATCTCAAATAGCATTGAATCAGTTACGAGACAGGTTTGTACACCGAAGTGTAGCATTGTTAGTACTAGGCAGTCTAACTCAACCCTATACTAAATAAAATTTCGGTGATACAATACTACTAACACTGTTAAATTATTCATTGTCTATTCGTGTTCCTTCCCTGTGTTTCCTTCAGTTAATCCTACCTTAAACATCATACCAATATATTTCTGTTTTCTGATCTGGGTTTCATTTCAAGCGTTCTTCAACTTTTGACATCATCAGACGACTTTGTAGACTATTTTCCTAAAGACCCATTACTTTAGTTGATTGCATGATTTTGATCCGATGTCCACTTGCTGATTGCTGACCACTCTGATTACTCATCTGTTCTTGCTCACGTAATTTTGGTACACGTTATGAAACTGATTTTTTTTAAATTCTGCTTGGGGCGTGGCCTAAAGGTTCCTCTATTGATGGTAAAAACGTTTATACTATTCTCAGAATTGTGAATCTAGGGATTTGGGAGTATTTTACTGATTGAGTCTACATCACATAACTATTATCTCGGCAGCCACAGCCAGCGTAAAAAATAATTTACACCATTATTTTGAACTCTGTAAGTAATAGTTATTGGTTAAAAACTATTGGTTATCGATTTTTAAACCCCGGCTGCGATGATTTGGCCGCAAGACATGCAAATACGTCGAGGGGGCAAAGCCTCCGAGACGATTTGCATGTCGAGCGGCCAAATCATCGCAGCCGGGGTTTAAAAATCGATAACCAATAGTTCTTTTAATAAATAACATATTTATATCAAGGTTGGGACGTCAAGCTAACTCGTATTTAATTAAAACGTGTTTGTGTTTTGTGAAAAAGACTGAAGGTCATTCCATTTTAGTTTACTGAGGGTGGAGTGGTTGGTAGAACGACGAATCGTTTGCGTCCGTTTGTGGGGGAGTGGGCAGGAATGATAGCAGGAATTGTTTCGCCGTATTTCACGCTAGCTAGGTCGCTTGTGTTTTCGAAGCTTTTCGGAGCGATAGAACTTCGATAAAAGGCTGCAGGGATAGAATGACATTCTAGGATGGTATGTAATTCATTTTGAGCGTTTGTAGTTTGAGAATTGTTTAAAAACTAGGTAATAGGGTAGCGTTATGAATGAAGGTCATTGCATTTTAGTTTGCGGAGGGAGGGGGAGGGGGAGTTAACGCAGCGTGAATGGCTTAGATATTGGCCAGACGTATAAGAGTTTGCAGGGATGGGATTTCATTCCTTTTAAGTAATTAAGTTTTGTGCGCTTTTATTGCGTTACGTTTTTTTTTTCACGATGTATTTGGTCGTTGGTGTGTGTTCCCGGTCGCGTGATCCGGCAGTGTCAAAAGTGTGGGTTATTGGCAAAAGTGTTGGTTATCGGCAAAAGTGTGAGGTAACTTGATAACCCACACTTTTTGCGATGACGCACACTTCCGTTGTTGGTTAACGGGATTTAACCAACGGAAATTTAGCATGGCGTTGAGTTAGCGTGATGTCACAGCCGTGGTATAAAGGAAAATACTATGAATAAACTTTGGTTAAAAATTGCCGGTGTAAATTTTAACACTCTTGCCCGTTAAGCTTCAACTATTATCTAAAAGCTTCTGCTGATTTTGCTGAAAATTTAAATGTCAAAGAAAAAATTAGTGATTTTATTGACATGAGCAATGCTCTTACGTAAAACCTGCAACATTTTTACTGACTTTAGAAATAAAAAATTTTAAGTACAACGACGTTATGCTGAACCGACATTTCTGTTTAAAAATCATGCGTCTTACTGTATTTTTAAGTAAATCACCTTTCACATGCTTCTAGCAAACATATTAGTTTGTAATGTGTTAAAATTCTGATAGGATCCTAAACTAAGAATCCTCAAGATTCTGTCCTGGATCTTACTGACCTGCAAGATCTTACTATTCCTGTGAGTGTCTTGTACGTCTTGTAAGATCTTACTTGAAATAGGGTAAGATCCTAGCAGGATCCTAAATAGGTAAAGGAAGCCTTAAGATCCTACACAGTATTTTACTAACCCTGCAAAATCTTAATCAATCTTGTAGGAATCCATAAGAACTTATAAGAAGCTACAGGAACTTGTAAGATCTTATTTAAGATTGACACATGGGTTTGTATGTACATTCACCTACCTAAAGAATAGGTACCCTCACTCAAAATTAGGCTTTAATGTCCCTTATACATTATTGTTTGATCGAGGTGTATCAGTCAGACATTTACGAAGACCTGGTGCAATGTGTTATGTACACTTCAACAAGCCGGGAAGGGATAAAATTGACGTTAAAGCATGGGAGGGGGTATTCATTGGCTATGCAGTTGACACGGTAACATATAGAGTGTGGAATCCCCAAACTGACATGATTGTTGAAACTAAACATGTAAAAGTAGATGAGAATAAGTTATGGGGAAGGGAGAAAAGGTCCTTGCAGTGTAGGCCTAAGAGTGTGCTTAAACCCAGTGAAAGTGCAACTAAATTTAACTATGAAAAGGGCATTAGTTCTGGTACAGAGTCAGAATCAGATGGTAATTCTAGTGTAGAATCAGAAGCAGAAGAAATGACTGAGGGCCCAGTAACCATTGAAGAGGTTCCTCCACAACCAATCATTCGTAGTAATAGTGTAGGCTCATCCCCCAGATTGGTTCGTTTAGATTATAAGAATTGGAGAAGGGAAGAAGTAGTCCGTAAGACGGGGCAAAGGGTAGGTAGGATAGATGTGTACTATCGCACCCCAGATGGAATTACATTCCGCAGTGCTAATGATATCACAAAGTATTGTGTAGAACAGGGATGTCAGTTTAACCAGTGTTCGATTTTAGGGGTACACGAACACCTGATCCTGAAAATGTATTCACTAGTGAAAGGGAAAGTCCTATTGATTTCAGTGATGCTGAGGCATACATGTGTATTGTCGAACCAAGTAACTATGAGGAAGCCATTGCCTCTCCTCAAAAGTGTGAATGGAAAAGGTCCATGGAAGACGAAATTGAATCTTTTAAGAAAAGAAAGGTATACAAAGAGGTTAATGTAACTCATGATATGAAGGTACTGGTATGTAAGAGGCTTTACAAGGTAAAACAAAATACCGACGGAAGCGTTAAGCGTTTCCGCTCCCGACTTGTAGCTCAGGGGTTTCGTCAAGCAAGCGGTGTTGATTTTGTTGAAGTATTCAGCCCAGTTGTAAATTTTGTTTTGGTTAGATTCTTTTATACAGGGTGTTCGGAAATTGGTGTCAAATATTTTGAGGGTCCGCTGTGTGATCAAAGATAAGAAGAAAAAGTCCTATAAACATGGGTCCGGAAATGCACCAGTCTTTAGTTAAAGCCCCCCCCCCAGGTTTGGGGTAAACAGTTCTTAAATACCTCGTAATGATTCACCGTTTCCATTCCAAACTCAGGATATGTGCCATATCATACCTGGTATTTCAGTACTTCATAATACAGTATTGGGTCGCACAACTTATCAGAGGGAGAGGTAATTTTCTTATGGGGGGGGGGGGGGATCAAACGTGGGGGAAGAGAGGAGTAACTGCTTTGGTCTTGTACTTTAATGAAACAAATTGTACATACCAGAAAAAACACATCGTATCACATTACTGTGTGATTGAAAACAATCGAGAAATGAAACATCATTAAGTAAACAGAAGATGAAACAATGAAACAATGAAACAAGTGATCATCCGAATTCTAAGGATTCCCCCACTTTTACGTTTTAAGCTTCTTTGCTTGAAGAGTAGAAAACAAACACATTAAATCCCTCACTTTTAATGGCGAGGATACCCGATTGATAATGTTTGGTGCTCTCCACAGAGATGTACGTGCAGTAGTTGTTTTTTTTTTGGAGAGGGGGCACAAACTTGGAAAACGATGTAACCTACTTGGCCTTTACACGTAATGAAAGAAAGTACAGTACTACTTTCGATTGTTTTCAATCACACGATGTGTTTTTTCTACAATTTGTTTCATTAAAGTACAAGACCAAAGCAGTTACTCCTCTCTTCCCCTACATTTGATTCCCCCCCCATACGAAAATTACCTCTCCCTCTGATAAGTTGTGCGACCCAATACTGTATTATGAAGTACTGAAATACCAGGTATGATATGGCACATATCCTGAGTTTGGAATGGAAACGGTGAATCATTACGAGGTATTTAAGAACTGTTTACCCCAAACCTGGGGGGGGGGGGGCTGTAACTAAAGACTGGTGCATTTCCGGACCCATGTTTATAGGACTTTTTCTTCTAATCTTTGATCACACAGCGGACCCTCAAAATATTTGACACCAATTTCCGAACACCCTGTATATTATTGGTATCCATTATGAAGTGGACAAATGTACATTTGGATCTTAAATGTGCGTACCTTTATGGTACATTAGATTGCAAAACCTTCATGGAAATCCCTAAAGGATACAAAACTGTATTTAACCATGGTAAGGTGAGGCTATTGCAAAAAGCCGTATATGGTCTTCACCGAAGTGGGAGACTATGGTGGGAAGAACTTGGAAAGTCATTAGTGATGATAAGATTTTTTAAGTTCTTGGGACTTAACTATGTTTATCATTTTGGTTTAGATGCAGTTTTATTATTTTATGTGGATGATTTGCTTTTGTTTGCCAGAAACGAAACTATTAGAGCAAATATAATAACGTTGCTTAAATCCAAATTCGAACTCACGTATTTAGGAGTAAAAAACCTATTAGGTGCTGAATTCGTAAAAGTTGATGGCAAGACAGTAATTCATCAACACTCTTACATTTCAAAACTCGCAAAGAAGTATGATGTCGATAAAACGTGTAAGGCTGGTACTTGTGTTCAAAAGAAGCGAGACGAAAATGAGACAAGTGTAAATTTCCCATACAGGTCACTAGTAGGAAGTTTGTTGTATGTAGCTTCTAGAACAAGGCCTGATATTCTGTTGAGTGTTATAATATTGTCCCAATATAACAATGCCTTTACGCCCATTAATATTCGATTATTGTTGAACATACTGCCATTCTTAGTCAGTACGAAACAGTATGCTATCGATCTTTCAAGTGTCACAGGATCTGAGTTGTATGCATATGTGGATGCATCTTGGGACGACCGGCGTAGTTTCGGAGGGCACATTGTATTCTTAGGTAGTGTACCTATTTTCTGGGGCTGTAAGATGCAGAGTTTGGTGGGCCTCAGTACAATGGAAACAGAATTCATTGCAAGGATTCCGGCAATAAAAGAATTGCACTGGTTACACAGTGCGTTATCAAATTCAGTATTAGCACCATTGGCTACAACCCCAAAATTGTACTGTAAGACACAATCCGCATCCACTTTACTAATAAGAATGAGGTAGAAAACTTAGGTCAAAGCACATTGACATTAAATATATGTTTTTGAGGGATTGGCTACGAAAGCAATATTTCTGTTTACGTAAAGTACCGTCTGAACTGAATGTTGCAGACATGCTGACGAAATGACTGAATCCAGGACGGCTGAATAGGCTATGTTCAACGGTGTTCTAAAATTGTTACTCATAATTGTGCATTATAAATTCTGCAGCATTGTTTTTGCATGAGAAGAATTTGAGGGTGTGTTGGTTGTACACATAGCCTACAGAGTAATCTATTGGTTCTTCTCAGCAAAGAGAATTTGTGTATATTATTCATAGTATTGTTTAATATGATCTCAAGGAATGTTTTAAGCCTGAAACTAAATGTACTGTCCTTCAGGAAAGAGCGATGGAAAAGCCTGGTCGGCAATTACGCACTATGTTTGCCTGGAGAATGAAACATGAATGAATGGTCGAGCAGTTTGGACTGGCGGCGATTCTTCGGTGGTGAACGACGGATCCCTCTTGCCTTCGTGCCAGCAGATCCCCATTCTAAACCGGAGTAGACCCTTTGGATCGAGTTGCGAGACTGGTGCAAACGTAAGCTGTTCCATCGACGATCTTCTTGTGAGAATGGATCCCTTGCCTTAGGTACAACGTTTCGTTCTAAGCTTGACGAGCTGTTTCGACTAGTGGCTTTGGTGGAGATTGGTACGCCTTTCTAGACCGGCTGTTGGACCGAGTAAGCAAGACGAGTGGTGAGCATTCTCGTCCTTTGGGTACACTGTTCTGAACTGGTCGAGCTGTTTGGACTAGTTGGCTTTGGTTGTGGGTCTTGCCGGCCGACTTCACTCCTCAGTCAAACTTGATCGAATCGCGAGACTGGTGATGAGCTGTGTAAGTCCTCGATGTTGGGCTCGATGTTCTAAACTAGGTTGGAGCTGTTTGGGCTAGTGGCTTTGCTTGGTGAAAATTGGGACGCCTTTCTAAACTGGGTTGAGCCATTGGACCGAGTAGTAAAGACTTGGTGGTGAGCACGAGTTCTGAGCTGCCCCTCTTGTGCTCAGAACTGGTTCAAGATGTTGGCTGCAGGCCTGTGAGTCTGGTGAGTCCTGCTGAAAGAGTTAGCGGCTTGGCCCTATCGTAAGCTTGCTCCGTTGGTCTTTGGGCTATTGATGGGTACGCAAGGGTAGCATGTCGGGCCGTGTTTGAACTCGCGTAGGTAGACGATCCTAACATGTCTCCTTCTTGGATTGGGAGTGCTTGAGGGTGGGCAAAGTGGTTGTTGCTTTTGTTGTTCCCTGGGATGCGTTGACTGTGGGCAAACGGGTCTGGTGATGCGCTGGCAGAAAGCGCTTGAACGTTAGCGGCTTAGCCCTACCGTAAGCTTCCTCCGTTGGTCTTCGGGCTATGGACGGGTACGCAAGGGTAGCATGTTGAGTTGTGTTCAAGCTGGCATATGCGGACGATCCTAACTTGCTAGTTCCACGTGTCCGTGCCCCGGGTTGAGCTTATTAAGTGACAGCTGGGCGTTTCTGAGTCCGGGATGTGTTGGCTGTGGGTGAAAGAGACTGGTGATGTGCTACTGAAAGAGTTTGGTCCGCCTTGGCCCTACCATAAGCTTCCTCCATCGGTCTTCGGGCTATGGACGGGTACGCAAGGGTAGCATGTTGAGCCGTGTTCGAGGTTGAGTAAGTGGACGATCCTAACTCAATTGCCTCGTGCCTCTGTGTCTTGGATTTGGATTGGTCCCTGAGCTGGTTGGAGCAGTTGGACTAGTGGCGACGCTACGGAGGCGAGTGGTATGCCATTCCGAACTGAAGTTGAGCTGTTGGACCGGCAGCAAAGACTTGGCGACGAGCAGTGTGACCCTACTGGCTGATATGCCAGAGTCGTGTGCGTCTGGGCATTTCTCAGTTTGGGATGTGTTGGCTGTGGGCGAAAGGTGATGTGCTTCTGAAGAGTTTGGTCCGTCTTAGCCCTACCATAATCTTACTGCGTCGGTCTTCGGGCTGCGGGCGGGCAGGTAAGGATAGCATGCTGAGCCGTGTTCTGAGCTTTGAGTAAGAAGACGATCCTGACTCGTTGCCTCGTGCCTCTGTGTGTTGGATTAGGAGTGCCTTAGCCGCTCTGTGTCTGGGGAACATTGATGTCGATTGCGAGAATCGGGTGTGAAAGACTGCGAGCCCGAGGCCTGCCATTTATGTTACTCCGTCAGGTCTTTGATCGTCCCGTGATCCTTCGGAAACTCTCGGGCGCACTGGCAATGTGGCGGGTGGGTTTCAGGTAGTATACCGGGATTGTAGTGTGTGAGTGTGGCCAGCCCGGGGCCTACCAATCATGTTACTCCGTCAGGTCTTTGATCGTTCCGTGATTCTTCTGAATCTCTCGGGCGCACTGGCTATACGGCGGGTAGGTTACAGGTAGTATACCGGGCTTGTTGCGAGAAAGAAATTCCCAATTCCCTTTGGTGTCTCTGTGACTTGGATGTGAAGTTGTTATTTGCTGGTGTTGGTCTTGTTCTGTGGATCGGTGACGCTATTGGCCAAGTGGCAATGTCGTGCGAGTCGTAAGGATTAGTTCTCGTGACTAAACCTGAGTGGCGCAAAACCGTGAGATCCGTCAAACCTGGACGGCACATCACCATCCCACCCAGGAGGGATGACAGCCCAGCATTACTCGGCATTGGTTGGCTTGTTGATGTGGACGGCGTGAGGGTCCTATGCTCAAAGATGGTTGCAGCCATTGGACTAGTAGCGATACTTCAGTGATCAGTTGTGGGTCCTTGCCTTCGGGCTTGGATCTGCCATCCTGATCTGGAGTGGAGCCATTGGACCGGTGGCGAAAGACTTGGCCAATGAGCACTGTGGCCCCATTGTTCTAGGCTGGTCGAACTGTTTGGACTTGTGGCGACACTTTGGTGGTGAGCGACAGATCCCCCTTGTCTTCGTGCCAGCAGATCCCCATTCTAAACCGGAGTTGACCTTTCGGACTGAGTTGCGAGACTGGTGCAAACGTAACCTGTTCCATCGACGATCCCCCAGTCTTCATTTGAGGATGGATCCCTTGCATTTAGGTATGACGTTTTCTCCAAGCTTGTCAAGCTGCTTGGACTAGTGGCATTGGTAGAGATCGGCACGCTTTTCGAAACCGGCCGTTGGACCGAGTATGCAAGACGAGTGGTGAGCACTCTCGTCCTTTGGGTACACTGTTCTGAACTGGTCGAGCTGTTTGGACTAGTGGCTTTGGGTGTGGGTCTTGCTGGCAGACTCCACTCCTCGTCAAACTAGACCGAATTGCGAGACTGGTGATGAGCTGTGTAAGTCCTCGATGTTGGGCTCGATGTTTGAAACTAGGTTGGAACTGTTTAGACTAGTGGCTTTGCTTGGTGAAGATTGGGACGCCTTTCTAAAGTGGGTTGAGCCGTTGGACTGAGTAGCAAAGACTTGGTGGTGAGCAGTCATTCCCCTTGAGGGTGTGCTGTCTCTGAGCTGGTCGGAGCAGTTTGACTGTGGCGACGCTTTGATTGTGAGCGACGGATCCCTCTTGCCTTCATGCCGGCCGATCCCAGTTTTAAACTGGGTTGAGCCGTTGGATCGGCAGCAAAGACTTGGCGACGAGCAGCTGGCCTCGCCTTCGGGCTTGGAAGGTTCTAAGCTGTTTGAGCCATTTGGACTGGTAACAACGCTTTGGCAGTGAGCTGTGGGTCGTCCTGTGGCACATCTCCAGAGCGCTGCCGGACCTATGTGACGATAGTGGCGGTGGGCCCTTTAAGCTCGTAGAGGTAGTAGCAGCAGTCTCTTGGGTCGGAGCAGTTGGACTAGTGGCTTCGTTTCGGTGGCAAGTGGTACGCCATTCTGAACTGGAGCTGAGACCATTGGACCAGCAGCAAAGACTGGTTGGAACTTGTCGTTTCGAGCTTTGCCGGTGCTAGACTAAAGTGAGTATTTGACGAGACATTAATGAACTAGCTGTCTGACGAGGTAGCTAGGTGTCGGACATTGGTACGGTCGACCAATCAAGGTCAAGGTTGAATGGTTGAAAAAGTGTAGTGATCCACCCGAGGCCCGTCTTTCCTTCTGTTCTCGAAGGTTAGACGATCGATGACTGTGGATCATGAGGGTGTGGTGGCGGGCCGAGACCACTAACTTACTGAGAAGCCTAAGGATGACCCTTACTGGATGATGACTTGGTGACTTAAGTTGGGACTTTGTACTGAGAGGATGGAGTTGGTCTCGACCATCCCTGAATCAAAAGAGACCCGCATACTAGCCAAGCTCCGCAATGGTGGAGTTTGGCTTCTTTTTTACCCCATATGCTGACGGTTAACATCACAATACTCAGAGAATTTGGCTAAGTCAAAGTCTTGCCAGACCCTGCAATGAGGCAAGGTTTGGCTTTTTTTCTGACCTTTTTTCATTACCCCATATGGTGATGGTTAACATTGCAATAACCAGAGAATTTTTAAGTGCCACCCAAAGAAAACCCCACACCCCGCCGTCACCTGAGACGCTTTGGCACACCCCGCCATCATCGTGGTTTCAGACTCGGGTTGAGTACCGGAAGCCACGACGAATACTGGGTCCAGTGACAGTGAGGTTTGGGGCTTTTAGTCTTTTCCTGAAAAGTCAAAGTCACAGTTAGGCAAAGGGAAAACA
>JAHWFP010233628.1:112024-165022 GCA_023313725.1 Lithobius niger | reverse complement strand
CGACTCGGTGGCGCTACGCGTACCCCCGGTTCAAGCAGTCACTTCCTATAATTTTTTTTAATATATATAAAGCAACTCCAACAGCATTTCTACCCGTCCGCTGCACATATTTTATTCTTGCACGAGGGCTACTCAGATTGTCAGCCGAACCCCCACAAACAACACTGTTGTACAAGACGATGCCTACGTGGTGCAACAATGTTATGGACCATACTCAACATTGTCTCATATTCACGTTAAATAAGAAAATTGCACACTCCAAACTTGATTTTAGGAACAATCAGTAGAAAGAATCCATTTAGCTACAACAAGCTTCTTTCACCAGAAATTGCAGTATCTCATACTGTGTATTTAATAGGCTTCTCATCAGAAAAAAACATTAAAACACTTCTTGCCCCATGTTTCCATGAGCAAAAATGCCAAGGGCTGTCCACAGTCTTATCACTTCTGAAAACGATTCCAAACCTCTAGTAGAATAATGCAATTAAACATCAGATTTCGAACCACTTTTTAACTTAGGGCAAAACTTAGGGTTAAAGGTTTAACAACGACTTTCACATTTTAACAGTTTTTCACTATAGAGTCTCAGAACGCCAGTGCAGCAGAAAATCCCGCAAATCATAACACGAGTAGTCAGTCACACCATGGTAATACTTACAAAATCATCTTCTTGTCATTTAAATATAAAATGTGTAGGCTAGTGGCTACTTGAACTAATTCCATACTACAATCTTTACCCTCATAGGGTTTTTCTCCACTAAGCACAGAGCTCACAATATAACTGCACCCTCTATTCCTTGACTGCATTGACTGGCAAACATTTTCCACGAGGGGGGGGGATTGAGGCTTAATGGCGCGTCGACAACTTGGTCATTAGCGCCAACCTCAGTCACAGTGTAGTGGTCCGGGTTGCCACTGCACCACACATTACAGAGATGTTATTCAAACCCCTAATCTAAATCTTGTCATACATCTGTACCTCCTGCAAAAATTGAAAAACACCGGACAGGAGGACAGACTTATCGCCCAACTGACGCGCAATGTCATGCGGAAGATGGAACCGACGACGAACACCATCAAGATGGCGACAATCAACAAGTAAGTGCCGGACCGTAAGTGGCCGTCGACACCAAGAACATTCAGGAGGGTCAACCCCCCGCAAAAGGAAACAGTGAGTAAGTCGGGTGTGACCAATTCGCAAACGGGCCAACACAACCTCCTCACGGCGACTGCGGCGACACGCCGAGTGCCACTCCTCGACAGTGCCTTTAATGGGCCGTAACTTATTACCGTCCTGTCTGTCCCGCAAGGTTTGCCAAAAAGCGTGTAACCTCAGACGCAGAGTTGGAAAGGCATCTGAGGGAACAAGGCTGAGATCCCTACCGAGAGGGCCAGAAAGGGCCCCTTTCGCAGCAGAATCAGCTTGTTCATTTCCTGCTATCCCAACATGGCCCGGGATCCAGCAGAAAAGCACGGTCAGTGAGCGGTGCGTGGGTGTTCCACGACCGTCTCAGAATATTTTCATGGTACTTAACGAAGGTAAAACTCTAATCCACCCAATTTTGGCAGATGATTTGGGATTTCAGTGCTTTGGTTAAAACACATGTACGATAACATACCATGTATTACGGCGTGCCTCATGCCCAGACAGGTTCGTGAAAGGTTACAAATAATAATATAAGAAAGGAATTTCGAATGTGGCTTAATTTATTCTACTCTTCTGATAATTCTAAAGAATATTTTAAATAATGATTTACGAATAACATTTCGAGCCCAGAAAAAAGCTGGAAAGTTTTCTAAAAGCCACTAATTATGTGGCGCCGTCTAGTTTTACAGATTGAAAGTTTTGGTGTTTTAGTTTCAGGGATGGTCGAGGCGAGTTCTTGTGATTCGTCAACAGATAGGACACCACCCTTATACAAGTCTGTTACTCATCGTTCCTACGGTACCTTTTATGTACTCATGTTAAAACCCATCAAAGCTGTCAAAATTCCTTCTTTCCACCTTTCCATTTCTCAGCTACAGAGAGGGAATGTGACGCTTCCACTGACTAAAATGTAACGCGGTAAACTATTAAAGGCTTGCAAGGCGGGTAAGGGACTGAGCTTTAAATTTTCTCGTACCCAATAAGGCAGTGTGCTTCCTTTTCTTCTTCCCGCCCTGGCGGGGTTGAGCACTGTTGGTGGTTTAGCAGGTGGAACCACGGGAAATATCTAGGGCTGTGAATTCGTTCAAGAGTAATGCCAAGCAGCTGCAAGAACTGAAACGGCATAACGCCGCCATGGTGGTGCTTGCAATGTACAGAAAGAAAGGAGCTGGATTAAAAAAACGACCTACAAAAAAGCCAAAGCAAACCAAAAACCAAAACCGTGGATGAGGGTACTATCTCAAACCGGTGTACCATTAGACAGAGCTCTGACTAATGTAGATTTAAACAGATAAGCCAACAAATTAGGTGTCACCTATTACAGCGTCAATTCACCTCCTTCCTCAGCATCTGCGGCTGAACGGAGAGAGCGGCATTATCAATTTAAGGATTCCACCAGTACTGGAACACACTGGGTATATTATTTCAGTTGAGGACCCAGATGCTGTTTTTATTTCGATTCTTTTGGTTTAAAAGCTCCTCTCAAAATCAAATGATAACTCGGTGGTAGCTTTGTATCGAATTACCGATGTATCCAAGAACCTAGAGAGATTCTGTGTGAACATAAATCAACATTTGTTCCAGGGTGGAAACGTTCTTCAAATTAGCCTTAACTTGAAAGAAAAAATATAAGTGTCGATAACTTTGGTAACTCTGTAAAACAGACCATAACTCCCATCGACTAATGGAAATTTTTTGAGTGGACCAGACGCAGCTTTTGATGCTTGGCAATAAAAAATTACTTATCACATCCTATTTCTGACTCAGACGCTACTATCGTCACCTTCATTAAAAATGCACTTGGTTTCTCGAAACCTGCAGAGGGCAATTTCAGTTTAGCTGCAAACAGAATAGTTGATTTGGGGGCGCCCACCAGTCAAAACGAAGCAGTCAGTCTAGGCTACCTGAAATCTATAAGAGGTTGAAGTACAGATTTTGATTGCAATTCAAATGCTTAAGTGATAGCTCTGGCCTAACAGATCAATATTCAATTCCAAGTGAGTTTACAGGTCAGAATTCGCTTAAGACCATTCATAAAATTGCTGGCGAGACGGCCGCCGTGGTTAGCTTCGACAGGGTGTCAATAGAACTGCAAATTGGGAACACAATTTTGGTCTCCAATTCAGGAGTCATTCCGAGTGGACACCATTGGTTGGAGGTACACTGCGAATTTGAAGGATAAGAGTATAAAAAAATACCTTTTAATATTATGTTATTAAAGAAGCAGCCGCAAGTAACCAATATGAGTGACGATAATGTATTCGCCCTACCCCCCCCCCCATTCCACCGTTCAAATTACTTCCTTCAGGGAAAATGCCATCGTCAGCTTCAAGTCAGGCTAGTCTCAAATTGATTTGAATGTCAGCGAATGGAACATTTTGTTAAGAAAGCATACTGTTTTAAACCTAGAACTTTTGAAACGTACAGCCTACAAAGCTCATTTCGGCGGAGGCACGATGAATGTGTCGCTTTTTAGTCACCATAGAGCAGGTACAAAATGTAATCCACTTGTTTCTCATCCGTCGACAAAAGCTGTGTTGATACATCATTTTAATTCCTTGCTGGTGAATGCATTGGATTCGTTATTTGACGCAGTCTATCTGGGAGAAAATACGAGGCTAAGAATAAATTTTAACGGAGATGCCACGAAACTAGTCTTCTGTTCCTTTGATGGGAATATGTTTCCAATAACCCAATTTCAAATGAACTTTGCAGAATGGAACTCGTTCTTTGAAAACATCCTGGAAATCATTAGTGAGACCAAGAACCCCTTGGATGAAATTCACAACAAAGGCGGTGGTGCTTTGCACCAAAAATCAGATTAATAAAATAAAACTGTATTGTTTGTTTTGTTCCTTGTGTCGATGTTTTGGGATTGCTCCCCTGCCAAGCAACTGTGAAACCAGAGGTCTACTTTGCAATAATAAGTTCAATTTTCCACAGCTAGATGGAGCCTGGAAGGAGCTTTGCGTATCTTCAGTTGCATTACTAGATGGATCACTTGCCGCAACTGGATGAATCTAATAACTTCAGTTTTATACAGCTAGATACAGCTAGATGGGCTAGATTGGCTAACTGGGGGGAGAAGTTTCCCTTTTAATTCTAAAGTGGAACAATTTTATTTTTTGGTTAAATTAGTAGATTTCTGGCTACTTTCAGCACCACGGGCAAAAGCGTGTTGCTTGGCTGTTAGTATTCGTTCCACAGAACTTTAAACTCCTAACTTAAATTTTCTGTCGAAACAAGTGGTGTTTTCATTTATGACAAATCCACAACTGTAAATAGGGTTCTGAATGTGCCACTTTTCCAAATAGGTGAGACCAAATACGTAAAGCAGAAAAAGTGGCAAGCTCAGAATCCTATTTTCAGTTATAGGTTTTGTCAAAAATAAAAGCACCATTTATTTCAGAATTGATGTTTAGAATTGTACATTGGAATTTTTGTCAACACCAAGGATTGCTTTCTTTCTCGCTGCACGCCCTCCCCAAATATGGGTAGGCCTAAACATTTTTCATTCTGGTTTTACTAAAATATATTGCTTTGGTGTAAGATGTATGTCATCGCGTGAGTGGTTTGAGCTGCGGGACGGAGCTTATGAGAATTTTGACTTCGTGGCCAATATTTTACCCTTATCACCCCTAACAATTTTTTTTATTCAGTGGGGAAAACAAGTGTGTTTATGGTTTTGTATGCTTAGTTATTACGGAGATGTGTTAACTTTTGCTTTTGTTGTCGCGAATTTCGCAAAGTTTGGGTTAGAAGCCTACAAAATACGTAGGATAAACTTGTTTAATTTTAGTTTGTTTACGACATGTTTAATAGTGAATTAGCGAAATTAAAATTAAATACGTATTTTTGTTTATGCTTGTTACAGAGGTGGTAAAATGTGTAATTTGGGGGAAAAAGTGCTATGTAGTTAGCAATTCAGTTAGTTGCATTAACAAGGAAGTTAACAACAAGGAAGTTTTGAATAAATGCACGAATAAGCAAAAATAAATGGGTTTTACCTGGAATTTTTAGAAAGGCATCGTCTTCAGTCTAACACGTATTCTATTTTGCTATACCTCGTTGCTACGGTAACTTAATGAGCGATCTTTATAAATAAGCTACGTGATATTTCGGCCTTGTTAATAAGGTTTTGATATCTCAGGTGGACTTAGCTGATGTGTAAGTGATGTATCAGTAGGCCTTAAGTATGTAAATAGTTTAGTAAATTCAGTCCTTTTAGAGGGCATCATTGATGTTTTTCTGCATGCGCACGTGAGTGCAAACCTGTTATATTGTTGAATCTGTGGTGGTAAATTTATGAAGAAATAAACTTCACTTCGCCGACTGGGATTGACCCAGCAACACCATCTCTCTTGGCTTCTTCCTCTTTCTTTGGCATGGGGTTTTCTAAGGATTAGGTCTAACTAAGGCCTAATGACTTATTTTTCCTTCGTTATCAAGGATGACAGGAGGACCATGAAACTCGATTGTTTTTGATGCGTCATCAAACCCTGAAGGAGGGTATTCATTAAATAAATGCCAGAGTGCTGGACCGAACCTCAATCCGTCAATATTTGAGTTGCTGTTACGATTTAGATGGCATAAGATCGGAGTCACGACTGATATGTCGAAAGCCTTCTTGCAGGTTCTTTTGCATCCAGAAGACAGGGACGCTATCAGATTCCTGTGGACTGACTCTCCGTGGAAATGGGGGACTAACCCACCCTTAAAGGTTTTTCGTATGACAAGGGTGCTCTTTGGGATGAAAGTGAGTCCATTTTTATTGGCTGCAACTGTTCGTCATCATGTAGACACGCACCCCTCTAGTGACAAAGACTTTAGTCAACATTTAGTAGACAGGACCTACGTAGATGACTGTTAACTGGAGAGGAACTCAGAAGGCGTATTCACTTCCTTTACGAATATACAAAGTCATGAACAAAGCAGGAATGCAGTTCGGAAAATGGGCAACTAATGACGACTCACTTCGAAACTTGTGGATTGCCAAGGGACTAGTGTCAGCAGAAGAGCCGACTGAAGAGAAAGTTAAAAGTTTTAGGACTGTATTGGAAATTGTCGTCGGATCAATTAAGATTGCATCATGCTGGTCTTGTGGAAGCAGTCAAGTCCGACAAAAATACCAAACGGAATGTGCTAGAAATTCTTGCACGAGTTTTTGACCCTTTAGGTTTTTTGTCTCCGTTTGTGGTAATTATCAAGCGCATTCTTCAAGATTTATGGAGATTGAAAATTGAGTGGGATCAGTTGTTAGTTGTCTGGGGAGCAGTGGAAAGATGTGTATCAAATAGCCAAGATAAGAATTCTAAGATGGCTACAAGTTAGCAGTCTGGAGAACTTCCAGTTACATACTTTCTGTGATGCAGGGCCACGAGTGTATGGTGCAGTGACTTATTTCCGCTATTCTATGGATGGTTCAAACCTTTCAACCTTTTGTGACGTCAAAATCCCGATTGGCGCCATTACAACTTATGAGCATTCCGAGGTTGGAATTAATGGCCTGTCAGATAGGTAGTCGGTTGTCGGCCAATATATCTCAAGTGTTGTGCAAAGAAGCTAAGCAATATTTGTGGTCGGATTCAAAAGTGGCGTTGAAGTGGATCTAAGATTTGCCTTCGAGGTGGAAAGTATTTGTAGCTCGCAGAGTTCAAGAAATACAAAGCAATATTGATGAGAGGTGTAGTTGGAACTACTGCAGTAGCAAACAGAACATTGCAGATATTATAACAAGAGGACAAGGTTTGCCTAAGCTCATAGAAAATGAAGAGTGGTGGTCTGGACCAGAATGGCTTAAATTACCAGAAGTAGAATGGAAGGTTCCTTTGCTACATATGCAAGATAAAGACCTATCCAATGTCATTCTAGAAGAGCAAGTTTCTAATGTAACTATGCAAGTTAGTGGATGTGCAAAGCCAATTCTGAAGTTTGAAGATTATAGTTCATGGCAGCGTTTAACGAGTGACCGCAACAACAACAATTGTCTCAAAAGACACGTTAGATCTGTCAGTCAACATCAAGAATTTTCAGATGAAATTAAAGCCTTGATGAAGGATCAAGAAGTGAATAAAGTTCCTGCATTTTCCAGTTTAAACCGTTCCTGGATAAGGAAAGACTCATAGGAGGTAGATTGGAGTATTCCAGATTTCCTGAAAATCAAACACCTTTTTTTGTGGAGCACTGGTGGAATTATTTATTAGGGACAGACACTTCAAGACGTTGCATGGAGGGGTTCAGAGTACACTTGCATTGTTAAGAAAGGACGTATGGATATTGCGTGGTAGACAGTCGGTTAGAAAAGCCATACATGGATGTAAGAGATGTTGCAGGTGGAATGCCAAACCAGCAAGTGAAGTTGAAGCGCCATTGCCATTTGAGCGAGTCAGTGAGTCTAATCCTTTTCATTCAACAGGAATTGATTTTTGTGGGACATTACCAAGGCATTCATTTATTTACCTGTGCAGTGACACGTGCCATACACTTGGAGCTTGTGGCCTCGCAAAGTACGGCAAATTTTATTCTGGCGTTTAGGCGATTTGTGGCAAGAAGAGGAGGCCGCAGAGTGATATACAGCGATAATGCACAAACTTTCAAGAAAGAGACAGATTGTTAAGAGCTACAATTGGTTGAACACTACAAAAACGCAAGAGGTCGCTACAAATTTAGGAATTGAATGGAAGTTCATTGCACGAAGAGCAGCATGGTGGGGCGGTTTTTATGAAAGAATGGTGCAGATAATAAAATATCATTTGAAACGCACTTTGGGAACAGCTTTATTGTCACAAGATGAGTTTTCTACAGTACTCACAGAGATGAAGCAGTCATAAACAATCGTCTTTTAGCACCTGGCAATCGTCCTTTCTGCTTGGCAGGCAAGGGGCATGTTTGACGGATAATTTGACGTGTTTTGCCGACATTCTCACTAGTGCGAAATTGGACAAGAGATGGAGATACAGAGGACAGTTGATGAAGCGATTTTGGAAGCAGTGGCATCACGACTACGTGTTACAACTTTGTACAGCTCACGAAGTTCATCGAGCCTGTCAAAATCAACGCCGATGCAGATGAATGACGTAGTTCTTCAAATATAGGAGAAGTTACCTAGAGGAAAATGGAAATTAGCAAGGGTTATTGAGTTGACTCCCGGAAGAGATAACGAAGTACGTTCTGTCATGCTTCAACATGCAGATGGAAGTTTATCACGAGGAGCAGTTCAGCACGTTTGTCCACTGGAAAGTTTGTAGGCGCGGTCGATGTGTGTCCAAGTTCGGTAATTTGCTTTAGTTTACTCGGACTTGAGATACACTTTCAAGATACAGAGGAAATTCATGAGGAACACACATGCAGAAGATACTGGGCAGGTTACATAAGAAATGTTAGGGACACACATCACAGCTTTTGAACGAAGCTAACACAACCGATTTCATACACTTCTTGTATGCAGTGGAAGTCTTCGGTCTGTATAATTTGCCATAGGGTGTAAATTATACAGCAACGTTTGGAATAGGTGAGCGTTGAGTCCACGCCTTTCGTTCTGTCGCGGGAAAGGTGACTAGTAGTGTACTCAACAGTTCTACCAGTAAAAATTGGAAAACAATTTATTTCATCACACAGCCCACTCCAGTGTGAGTTTTGCCAACCGGTGAAGACCCGATCGGAAGGTTATTTTTATACTCCGGGCACCCCCCCTTTAATGAAGATGGGTAGAAGAAGGAAGACCTCCGAGAAAGTCCTAGTTAGGTGAAGTCATGAGATAATGTTATGTACCTCTTGTTTTTGGGGTTAGAGCATGTCGCGAATTTCGCGAAGTTTAGATTAGAAGCCTACAAAATACGTAGGATAAACTTGTTTATTTTAGTTTGTTTACGAAATGTTTAATGGTGAATTAGCGAAATTAAGATTAAATACGTACTTTTGTTGATGCTTATTACAGAGGTGGTAAAATGCGTAATTTGGGGGAAAAAAGTGCTATGTAGTTAGCTATTCAGTTAGTTGCAACAACAAGGAAGTTTTGAATAAATGCACGAATAAGCAAAAATAAATGGGTTTTACCTGGAATTTTTAGAAGGGCATCGTCTTCAGTAACGCGTATTCTATTTGGCTATACCTCGTTGCTATGTTAACTTAATGAGCAATCTTTATAAATAAGCTACGTGATATCTCGGACGGCCTTGTTAAGAAGGTTTTGATATCTCAGGTGGACTTAGCTGATGTGTAAGTGATGTATCAGTATGTAAATAGTTTAGTAAATTCAGTCCTTGTCCTTGTTCAGTCCTTGATGTTTTTCTGCATGCGCACGTGAGTGCAAACCTGTTATATTGTTGAAGCTGTGGTGGTAAATTTATGAAGAAATAAACTTCACTTCGCCGACTGGGATTGACCCAACAACACCTTCTCTCTTGGCTTCTTCCTCTATCTTTGGCATGGGGTTTTCTAAGGATTAGGTCTAACTAAGGCCTAATGACTTATTTTTCCTTCGAGTAATCTTTTGTAAGTTGGGTCAGTATGTAGTGAGTTTGAATTTCTGTCATGTGAAGTATAATCTGGTTGAGTTGTCTTGTCTCGTTACAGCCTTGTGATTCTTCAAACAGGGTATGGTTAGGTTCCCAACAAACCTAATTCCGCCCTAATTTTAGGTCGTATTTAAGGTCCGAGGATAACGTAGCCGTGCTGTATTAGCTGGCAAGTTAATAGCGGCAACCTATGTAGAAGGCTGCCTAGTTTGACTCACTTTTGGTTAGTCGAACTTCTCTCCCCGGCTAGCTGTTTTCCGGTCATGTGTGTATCTAAAAGCTGCGTTTAAAGCTGCAGCTGTATTTTTGCAAATTCAGAATGTAGGTCAAGGACATTTTGTGTAATCCCCTTGATGTCCGCTCAGAGCCCACGATTTTGGGGTTCTGACGTATCGTGGCGCAGGGGTTTTTCCAACGTTGAGCTTTATCACTGAAAATATACGGTAAAACTATACCCAGGAACACTACCTTAGAGAACCTAGGACGGGAAGGTTTAATCAACACTGCGCCGAGGTCGGAGCACAGCCACGATCAATTGCGTGGTTTTTTTTTTAAATATATTCCACGTAAGCAATCGTGTATTTACGTTTGTGTCGAAAAAGCTAGCCCTAATTTTACACACATTTCGTTACACGATAAACCAGCGTGCTGTTCCGTCTGGAAAACGATTCAGAGGGCAGTAAAACACAACAATATTTCTTAGGCTCCCCGTTTTGCTACCCTTTCATTGTCGAGGGGTAGGACGACAGACAAACAACAAACAAAAGCAACGCGCCTCCGGTTAATAGGTGTCGACTATTTTTCCGAATTATCATTCGTCGCAATTTTTTCTTCCGAAAAAAGTTTCACGATAAAACGGTTTTTAAGCCCACTAAAACTCCCACTCGAGTATTACTGTACGGCATCGACAATAAACTAACTCTGAATCACCCGTGTTAAACAATTAAAAGACAGGACGACCAAAAAATAATGTGGTCCCGGGCAGTACGTAACCAGCTGAGGTTGCTGACAGGATGCATGCCTCGTGTCCCAAATCAACAGAAGACGTAAAAAAAGTGCGTAGCTCAAGAATAGTGCTCAAACCACGCTGCAGTTGATCGTGTCTGATAATTCGTATTATAAGGCAACTTGCTGGACCCATGCATGCTGCAAGGTGATTGAATTTCTTGGAGTTAGCCTCTCCCGGTGTTTCGTCGTGTTAGAAAAGTAACTGGTACTTTCAATTTCTGACTCCCTCCCAATTCACATTCCCCAACCCTGTCCCTGGTCCCATGACTGCCGCCCCCCCCATAATCCACTGCACGTCCTCCGGAAGAGTAGGGTTTGTATACCTCCCCACCCTTCTTCCGGTTCCCTAGGTGTTTGTTCTCCCCCTCCCCTGGCATCCCCCACCCACTGCACGCCCTCTGGCAAATCATGGCTTTTTTAATTTCTCCCCCCAAACCTGCACACCCTCGCTCCCTCTCAGGCCACACCGACCACCCTCCAGCAGTGGCGGGTCTGTATCCTTCCCTGCCTTTCTCCCCAGCCCCTCTGGTATTTGGATATAAATTTATTAACCCCCCCCCCCAAAAAAAAAACACCCATCCCCCTCCGGCACATTCCCATATTCCCCTACTCCTTGATGCGCACATTCAGTAAGCACTTATTGGGATCTCCCCTTCTCATCCCCTTCCCCCCTCTTCCCCTCCCCTCTTGAAGTTTGTGAAGGGGCCCCATTGACCTGAGCAAAGCGAGCAGCATTAGCCAAGTGGTCAGAATCCTCGTGCCCAAACAAAGCGAATGATGGTTCGAACCCCTCTACTGACCCATACAATCCTTAAAAAAAGTATCTGAAATTAATTCATACAACTAAAGGTTAACAGGACATTTCGTCGAAATTTTGGCGCAGCCCCAAAAAAGACGCATACCTGTGTTTTATTGAATCCTTAAATGCTATCACTGAGCAAGTCAGCATTCAGTATGCAATCTCCGTGATTGTTTCCGTCAACTTTGACATAACACGTGCTCCAAGAATTGTTAGCCACCGTAGCAAAGACATAGCATGCGCACGAAGATGAAAACAACGTTACTTTAAATTGTAGCCATGAAAAAATTTTACTTTTAATTGTCAGCTGCTGCTCCTGCTGATTAATTTCTGAGGTTGGGTATTAGTAAAGGCGGTAGCCTTTACTGTAAGGTTTGAACTCGGTCTCCCATGTTAAAGCCGAAATTTCGATGCCTAATTTCTCCGTTGTCTTTTAATAGTTTCTTCTCAAATTTAAACTTAATCTTTGAACTTGGTGAATACGTGTACCAACTTTTATTAATTTCTGATTGGTTATTTTGGAGATCTGGACTTGAGCTGGAATCGTGAGTTACATTTTTGACTTGGACTTGTTCTTCTTACTACTTCTTCTTTGGACACGTTTATACAATGGTCTCTACAGACTAAACCATTTGTCATAGAGAGATGGTTCTTAGCTCATTTGAAAGAGCTACTTCCGGAGATGAGCCTTTTATACAAATAGAAATGTCAATTGGTGGAGCCATTTCGGAGTTACGCTGCCCTGAAAGATCAGTTTTATTGTTTTAAACATTGTTATTAGACAATAATGCTAATCAGCAAACGCCAGCCGCGGGGCGTAGACTTAAAGACACACAAATTCTAACAATGCTGTGAGTCAACAATTAACCCGCACTTTGAGGAAACGTGAAGAGAAAATATTATCTTCATTACAAATTAGTTTATTAGCACGGCCGACAGGTTAGAGTTCGTTTGTGCGCGAGCATTTCACAATTGGACAGGAGGAGGCAGCGGAGGCGGCGGAGCGGCTAACAATGTCAAAATGTTACAATGCTGCAACATGTAACAATAGGCGAGGCTCACAATATCGGATTATAGCTCACTCAACAAGATGCAACGATGGTTGGGTGCCGGTGTTGTTTGAGTTAGCTAGCTCGTTGTGGAGAACCAAAATTTGGTCTTGATTTTTCCTTAAATCTTCAGGTTTTAAACTGTAAGGTGCGAAGCCTACCTCAAAATTGGGTGGCATGACTGAGTGACTTATTTACTTTTTCAATGAGGAATTCGGGAAGCCAGTTGAAATTGGGTGACATGACTGAGTGACTTATTTACTTTTTCAATGAGGGCTTCGGGAAGCCAGTTGAATCGTTTCCGCGGTTGTTGCCACGATACTGAAACAATCCAGAATCAACTACTCATCAAGATGACGCATGCTAAATCCAGAAATACGCTAATGTGATGCCGCCAAATAATAATCATTTCTAATGTTCCGATTTTTCGAAAACAAAAATCGGTGGACGGTGGACACATATAAAATGGAGTGAAAAAAGCCAACAAATTAACTGAGCAAAAAATGGCTTCGCCGTTTAGAAAAAAAAAACATTAGAGCTTGTATCTCCATATTCACAGCCTTAAAGGTACACGAATAAACACACACACACACACAAAATAAACGCCATAAACAGCAAAACGCTACAAAATTGAAAGATAAAAATGCATACACAAAATGAACACAAATTATAGTTTAAATTTAGTTCGTTGCGTTCGAGTGAACTCAAATCCGTTTTTATTCGTGTACCGTCAGGGCTGTGAGTATGGGGATAAGAGCTCGAATGATTTTTGCTCAGTTATACAGTGGTTTAACGTCACCCTGCCATTTTAAAACTAAAATGTTCGTTGCTCATTTGTCTTACCAGCTTGTAAATAACACGAATAAAAGCCAAAGTTGCTAAAAGAGAGCTGTAGAAACCCCAACTTACAAACAAAAGACTTGCATTCAGTGCGTTTGCAAAGATTACATACAGAAGACCAACTTGGTATGTCAAAGTACCACGAATTAGAAAACAAACGAGCTCGTTTGATGTTTAAGGTAAGGTTTAACTGATCCGAAGTCAAAACAGCAAAGTAACACAAATAAACTTTCCTGTAAGGTTTCACATAGTTTCACTGTTTAGTCCACGTGAAACCTTACTGCTGAATTCACATGTTTTTAACGGTTTTTACTTTAAAACACGAAAGGTCTTATCATGCATTCTACTTGGCTAAAAAAATCATTGAAAAACCGTAAAAAAAACATACTTTTAGTGTGCTTAGTTCACACATACAAATTTAGTAATTCAGGGTTCGTGTGATTCCTTGAAAACCTGGAAATGCCGTTGAAAATAAAAATGAAATACCACTCCTGAAGTCTTCCATATGAAATCTTGAAACGTGGTGTATGTATCAATAGGAAGAACGGAACTTGATTAGAATAATGCTGAAAAATTTAGCCCCAAAAGTAGGCGAGTGTGTAGTCTATATTATACACTAAATTATTGTTACTATAATTTTTAAAGCTGGGGTATGGTTTTAATTTTATTTACGTGTCTAGTGGTTGAATACAGCAGTAAGGTTTCACGTAGACTAAACAGTACAGGAACACTGCGGTATGTGAAACCTTACAGGAAAGTTTATTTGTGTTACTTTGCTGTTTTGTAACACAGTTTAAACATCAAACGAGCTCTTTTTTTTTAATATTAGTAGACTCGTATAATAAATAATTCGTGAGTATTGGTGAAAAAAAACCTGGCGATTGCAGGAAGGATAACGCCTTATATAAGTTCTGAAATAAGTCAATCGTAAAATTAGTAAGGAGGACTCACCCCTGGGGTGGTAAAGCACTATTCGAATTTGTGGGATGTACGCCTCGTCCCGAATGTATGGATGATAGCACAGAGTAAAGGCAAAGCAAGTCAGGTGTGCAAATGAAGTTGATTTTTCGAACTTTACCATAATTAACAAGCCACCAATACCAAAAATGTGCCAAAAATCTGGTCGTATTACTTACATTTTTCGCGATAACACTACCGCAAAATAAGTATGTCTCATGCACATACTTTTAAAAAATGTGCCAAAAATCTGGTCGTACTACTTACATTTTTCGTGATAACACTGCCGCAAAATAAGTATGTCTAATGCACATACTTTTAAGAAAGCAAAGAGGATGCATTAAATCAGGACGTACGTACGTCCTGTACACGAATGTCAATCGTGAAGGCCAAGCAAATTAATTAAGGCAATAAAATGTTACGAAGGCAGCGTTTTTATCTTTTTGGAGGCCTGAAAGCAACAATTACTTGATGTTACGTAAATATTGAAGGACGCTCGCATAGAATAACCAACGGCGTCGAGGGTTCTGCCATCAATCAACGAGTGGCGTAGCCACGAGTTATTGTTGCCAGAACTCCCGAGACGCCGTTGGTTATCCGGCTCACACCAACCGCATACTGTTCGAGTTGTGGCTGCAACAAACAACAAATCGTGCTGGCGTTCTTTAATTCAGAAGCTTGACAAGGCTACTGTGCGTGCAACAATGTTTATGCAATGACAACATTGTTATTGCTTATTTAGTGAAGGGTTCTGCGCTCGTGTTTATTGATTGTAACTCGATTTCAAAGTGCCCCATCACCGTTCGTACCGCGAAAACTTAACGACGAACAGCCCCTTCAGACAACTACTCTTAAGTTTTTCTTTAGAAGTTGTTTGAAGGGGCTCTTTGGCGTTTGGAGTTTCCGCGGTATGAATGGTGATGGAGTACTTCAGAATCGAGCAACAATCAAGAAATCAAAGTAGAGAACCATTGTTGGCTAACTGGGTTATTCGGCGTTGTGCGATGATGGCTGCTTTCGAAATCTTGAACAGTGAAGTGGTAACAAAATAGACGTGCAATTACAGGATCGACAGCCAAATGGACTCCGTCAGCGATAAATACTGTCAATTTATTAATTGATTACTTGTACACATGTTCGATTAATAAACATACATTTGAAAGCTCTTTATTTAACAAATAAATTAAAAATAATCAAAATGACGGTTGTGTCAACATGGCTAGCAATAAGCTCCACTGGGAGGCAACCTTCATCGGGTAGGGTGAGAGCTATCCACGGAAAAATTTGTTTTAGTTTTTAAGTAGAACCGGTTAATATTTACAAGTAGAATTGGTGTTCAATGGTTGTAGTGTCGTGTTCCCGTGGGTACTTTATGATTTTGTTGTATTATGCTAGTATTTCAAATCAGTGTTGAATTGGGATGTACTGTAGGGGCCTCCGAACCCCTAACATGGGTGGGAGGGGGGTGGAGGGCTGGCCGTGGAAGTCTGGGTAGCACTGTAAGGTTCCCCATCAGCGCCTGTAAAACTACCCTATTTTTAATAAATCGGTTACTTTGGAACGTTTTCCTGAAAATCTGAAATAAAATTTTCGTTCGAAATCAGTTCAATTTTTTTAAAAAAAGCCACAAGGGCCTCTTGTAGTGAGTGTGTGTGTGGGGGGTGGGGGGGGGGGAAGGATGCCGAGCATTGATCCCTAGCCTATTTTGAAAAAACTGAAAGAAAGTGAAATGTTTCGTGCTACTTAGAGACACAATTTTTATACAAATTCATTTAAACTAATTTCTTGTGTGAATAAGGGCCTCCTGTAGTGGGAGCCTCCCAGGAAACCCAACCTCCCCGGGCGGCCCAATCCGACACTGTTTCAAATGCAAATAAATTAACGTAAAATTAACAAATAACTCTATCTTTAACAAATAAATCTAAAATAATCAAAATATTACAGACGATTGTGCCAACACAGCCAGCATTAGGCAACCTTCATCGGGTAGGGTGAGCGCTATCCACCAACTGATTTGCCTCTACTGCTGGTTATGATTGACTGGGTATTTTATGATTTGTGGTGTATTTTATGAGTTTGTTGTGTTAACGTCAACGCATTTCAAATCAAATTAACGTTAAATCGGCAGGAGTAACAAATAAATATTACTCATAAATTGGTTTGGTTATATTACTCATTAGTATAAAAAAAATGGTAAAAATAAGAATGAATAAGCATAAAATTTGCTTGTGTCATTGAATTCTAACTTGATTCGAAATACCCCTTCAGACAACAACGAAACTATTCTTTCGACAAACTTTCCTTTGGTTCATTGTTGGCATAACCCACTAGTGGGTTCTCTCGACAATGACATTGTAACAATAGTTCATTTTTTCGAAATCCACGCCGAGAACCGTATGCGTATGGTATAATATTGTGTCACCACTGCAATCACGGGAAATAATACTGATGCAGTTGTATCTTGTAAAGAAGCATTGATGTCACGCTCCAGTTGACTTGAACAGAAAATTTATTGAACCATTTGCCGTTATTACACTGTTGAAGGTCTGGTTATTTGTTACAAATGTCCGTTTTCAATTTCGTAACATGATTGTCGTATAGAAAGCATCCTTTAGTAGTGTATGTATAGTTTTTAATGTTCAGAACGTTGCAGTTGTCTTTGTTTTGTAATGTTCAAAATTTCGTTTTAACTTCCTGCAAACTGAAGCAAACTAAGCTCGTATAGATGAACCGGCTCAATTTTGAACATTTCTTCACGTTTTTTAAAGGAAAAAACGTCTAGTAAAGAGAGAATCAAAACTGAATAGCTTGAGAGAAAAAAAAATATTAGTAGCTCTATGTGTGGCCGGCTCAGTTTTAGCACAGAGTGGAAAAGAAAAGAATCAGAGTACAATTTACGAATTTCGAATTTTGTGGAATACAACCCTAAAACAACAGCTGTGGTTACTTTGTTGCAACTATCGTTTTTGGAAGGGTCCGAGCTCTACAAACACTTTGCAACCATCGATAAACTCATGGTAAAAGTTTCCGAACGAAGTGGGGAAGAAAAACAAATAAGTATTGACGGCAGTACCACCAGCGTTTAAAAAAGAAAAAGAATTTTCCATTCAGACTGCCTGCGTGTGACGATGACATGCTATTAACGAAGTTTCGAAAAGGTCTCGAAGTCAGCCAATATTGTAGTATGTCTGTTTGAGGGGCTTGGATTCTATAACAATGGAAGAGAACGCTTTTTGTAGGCAGGACACATTCTACTAAATTGGCTCTACTCTTGTTAATGCCTATATTTTGACTTATAAAAATTAATATTCGATTCATTTGTTCTGTCGGTAGGTTAAGCAACATTTCTCCAACAACAATAGCAACAACAATCACAATATTGTAGTCACATGCAAATAGCGTTCAAAAGGCCCTGGGCCTTGTTTATACCTACGTTTTAGTTATTTAGCAATAAAAGTTTATATCTGTTCATTGGTTTTACATCTAGGGGAAAGCAAAATTTATCCAATAAGATAACAACAATACTGTAGTCTCGTTAAAATAGCCTTTTAAACGCCTTGGTCCTTATTACTATCTCCATTTTAACCTATAAAAATTTGAAAGTGCTTCACTGGTTTGGTCTCTAGTTAAGAGGAAAATTTCGACAAGAATAAGAAGAAGAACAACAAGAATATTGCAACTTCAAAATAGCCTTCAAAAGGCTCTATGCCTCGTTCTTAACTACACTGAAGCTATAAAACTTGAAAATCGGTCACAACGACAAGAACAACAACAAGAACAAGAAATTGCCTTGCAGTCTAGGCCAAGCGGTTCAATTGTTGTCGTTCAATTTTTAATGCAGTGAAATAGTTGTGGCGCCACTACAACTACCGAATTTCTTTGGTCTTCGTCAATAACATGGAAGTTCATGCTGAAGCTTTCATAAAGACTGCTGTAAGTCATTTTCGAGCAATGACGCTGCAGTAAAAAGACAAATAAACAAATATACTTTTAGTGTTTTTTCTGTGCGTTCGTAATTGCGTGTTAACTTTACTACTCTTTCTAATACCAGAGTAATCAAAAGACGAATACTACATATAAATTTCTATCCATTTTCTTTGATGGTGTTGCATGGAAACCTTTTCACTTCAAACCTCGATCATTATTTAGATGTTGCTGTTAGCAGTTAGAGTCGAGTCTGTAGACGAGAAGAAGAGAAATATTAAATTTGCGAAAAAAATAAAAAAATAATCTATTAATTTATAAAGTTTTTTACACGAGTTTGACCTATTTTCAATCCCAGAAATTATGGGATTTAGGTAGCTCTAATCCCGGGTTTTTCAGAATATTAAATGGTCGGAATCCCGGGATTCGGGATCTCGGGATTGGATGCCATAGATAGGGAATGTGAATGGTAGTGGGTAAAGCTCGCTAATATCCTTTGAAACCTTTTTGAACTGCTACTAAACTGGAACTGTGTGTTTTAATATACATATTATTAAAATATCTGTATGATATACATATGAAACGCATAGTAATTGAGTTGACCACCTCCTAAATGTTGCAGGCTTCAAAAGACCTCATATAATATTAGAAATAGCTTACCTTTTGATGTATAAGAATCTCCATTTCACTTGACCATAAGATGTTACGATACAGAAATATATTGACATTTTCTCCAGGTGCAGAAAAATACATCTGTAAAGAAATCCTACATGTATTTGGAATTTTGAATAACAAAATTTATAAGTGCAAAGTAAGCAAACCTCATCTTATTAATGTGGACCTGTGTAAATATTCTTGCATCAATTACAGCTAAAATTAAACGTGTACTTCCAAGTTATGGAACAAAATGATTAACTGCTCAACTTGGAAACTTGCAAACAATTTACAATAACAAATATATGTGATAAAGGAAGGGGTAGGGCCAGATTTTCGATCCAAGATACTACTTAAAATCAAGCCAGTCCAGTGTTTAGCTTGTTGATCTAATAAATATCTGATAATTATATTAGTTGGAGATTATCTAAAATATGCAAAAATTAAAATATAAATTTATATAAATTTAAAACATAAAACAAAAAAAAAACAAGATACTTGGTAGTCTTGGTAGTGTTATTGCGAACAGCGATTTGTCAGGTTCTTGATTCCATTTACAAACCAGAACTGCTTTTTCAGGCAGCTAGGCTTTGTTGTTCCACTGTTCACCAAAATGTTATCTTGTAGAACATACAAAGCAGCGACAAACGAGATTTTTTTGTTCAAGGACTTCTTCAAAGCACTGGACTTATTTTTACTGTGGGCTCTCCAATTCAATTTTTTCAATCTATTCTATTAATTGCATTTTTTAGTATTTATATGCATACTTTTTTGAAGGATGACACACTTTTCAAAATGATTAGCTAAAACTGCAGTGTTAAATGTTAGCATAGGGTTCAAAAGTCAAACCTTAGAATGAAGACTGCCAGATTTGATAGTAAGGATGAAGAATTTAACTAAATGCAGCCATTTTTTATCACTTATAGACTGGAACTAATTACGCGTTACTAGCCAGTGGTCAGCTTCCATCTTTTATCCTTGGAAAACAATGACTAAATTTTCACGAATTGATATAAGAAAAAGTATAATGGCTATGTGATCCAACGGTAGGTATGTGTGTGTGCATAAAATTTTGTTTTAGGCTGAAACTTAGCAGTTCGGTTTGTTATCTTGATAGCCTATTCATAACAGACCTTCATATGCTTTAAGGTGCACGGGTAGCTGCGAGCACTGGGGTATCAGATTCGATAGGCGTCCTGGTCCCAGCTGTACATCTCTGGCTTCTTACAGACCTGGGTTTGATCCTGGTGATGGGAAGTGTAAATGTACGGGGTTTTCTCCAGTTGTTTCCCATCCGTTGCACGAGGGTTTCCTCCGGATACTCCGGTTTCCTCACTCATGTGGCAAAAACAACTCTCCATGATGGTGGTATCTTCCACCTAACATCTGCCGCTTGCGTTTGGGTGGGTGCGTCGTCTCTTTCGATTTTTACTTCTATGTATAAAAGCTTTATATTTGTAAAATGATTGTGTTTAACTTAAGTCGTCTTGTTACTACATATTTCGTCAATGATATCCTTGCAAAAATACTAAAGCATCAGAAGTCGCCTGCAAAGCGTCAATGATTTTTCAAATACCAAAATACTTGATTAACCATGCACTCACTAAATCAATGGTAAAGATTATATCAAGAGACAGACATGACTGCATGAGTAGTTGTATTATTTACCATTGTAAGCACACCATGCTCCTGACCAATGACATTAAAAACAAAACAAAAATGTCAAAACCCGTTTTCCTTCAATAACCTTTAAAGCAATACTTCCTACACCACAATTCGTTTAAGTAAGAAATCAGTTAAAACGCGATTTCCTTCCCTAACATTAAAAAATACATTCACAGATTGAATAAATACCGTACACACCAGCAACATACATCATACATCAACATATAGCCTATTGTGACAACAGCTACCGTAAAAAAGATTATAAGACGTAAAACTGTAATAAGCACTACTGCGTACATATTACTAATTGTAAAGGTGTTTCTTACGATATTAGCAATGCACAACTCAGGCTCCTTATTACATCGACGTTATAATCATCAACAAGCCATATAAACCACAGAGCATGAAATACGAAAAATGTTAAGCAAATACAGTCTCGATAATCTTGACATTACAATTCGTTTGATTGTATGCAAGGAAGAAAAATCAAACGACGTTCTTACTGATTGCCAACATTTTTCAACAATCAACAATAGTAGATGTTTTGGTGGAAAGCAGCCCCCCCTTTTGAGCAACCCCCCAGAACCCCACTGCTGGCCCCCTCCTTTTTCCCTGCAAATGGGGGCCCCTCCTATTTTGAGGGTCCCCCTCCTATTTTTTTTGCGTTTTTCAAAGTATTGCTATTTTTCATCATGTAACTTTCTTGTTGTGTTCTCCCTGCCCCTTCTTATTTTAATATTTTTGCAGGTTTTGTTTTTGTTTTCGTGCCAGGATGCGGTTCATCAGCCTCTTGGTTTTTACCAGTGATCAACAAGTGAAAGTTGCGGAAGTTCCTTGAGTGCCACTGACCTCTAAAGTGACTAACAGCCTCTGGCAAAAGAGCAGCGGGCAGTTTTAGCCATATCCTCAGGGAAGAACGGTAGCCAGAAAACCCGATTTGCACATCACTAAAAGTTTATGGAATTTTTTTTCTGAATTAATGTTCCAAAATTATGCTTTTCACCATAATCTACCTATCCTAGTCTAAGTAATCTAAACAAACTGACAATAACAACACAAGCACACGAAATGCAATCGTTTGTACATTACAATTCAGGTTTTCCATCTACCCAACTTCTGGGGCAAGGACATTGCTCTGCTCTGCGACCGAGCTCGCTGTGCAGTGTTGGCATTTACGTCTGTTTAAATAAGTTTTGAGGAGTTTATATATGTTTTCCATCAAATTTGTGATGTGAAACGGTAGTAGGGTGAAGAGTGCAGTCGGTTAGTACGAAAAATAGTGATTTTACTGGCAGGACATGCCAACAGACAACATCTAATCTAAACATAAGTGGCTATGAATGAAAGTACGTGACGCGTGCCAGGAAAACCTAACCGATGAGTTTATTTATGTTGTACTTACGTAGGCCGAAAATATAGAGATAGACCCATACGATTTTGTTCCTGCATAAGCTATGTACTTTTGTTTATTTTTACAAAACAACAGACCTTTATATATATATTAACTCAACTTGAAGTTACATTAAAAATAAATTCATGAGGTGTATGACATTTAATAAATTGTTATTCTAAAACCTTATTTTAAGAATTGGTTTTACCCTAAACCTTATATTAAGCCTTGTTTACGTATAAAAAAGATAAAATAAACGTTCTTCTTACCTGTTCTTACAGTCAAACCGTCCCATGCGAAAATTTTTAGCAAACGGCAAATGCATATACGGAAACTGGATTTGGGTCGATTAGCCAGCTAAAAATGAAATCCCGTCTGGACCGTTTAGAAATTTTAAAACCAACTTTTACTTTTTGGTTAAGTAGGTCATCCAAACAGTATATAAACTAGGAATTTCTGTGGTTTAAACCAGTGCTCTCCCACACGGCCGAGGGAGCACATCACCTTTCCGTAGCTAAAATGAGCTACCAAAGTACTCAAATTAGTCAGGAAAGCAAACTGTAGGTTTTTCTTTTTAACTAACACAAGCGCTTCCCTAGCTAACTTGAGCTAACAAAGTACTCAGTTTTAGTCAGGAAAGCAACCATAGGTTTTCTTTTTAACTAACACAAGTGAATTTTCAGATTTTAAAGAGGTAAGTGCTGTCATTTATTTTGACATTTATAAGAAGTTATTATTTTTATGGTTGTTTTTAGTATTTTTAAAAGTAATGATAATACTTTGTGCTTATTTTGGGTGTGAAAATACGATTTGTCTCTTATAAATTTATTTTAATTTGCAACTGTAAAAAGTACTGTGGTGGACTTTTTTTCGGGGGTGGGGGGTGGTTTAGTGCCAACCTGCTTTAAATGAAGTGGACATGGTTGGCACTGAACAGTAGAGATGTAAAACAAAAAGCTCAAATCTAGACTGTAATTAAATTAAGTAATTTTTGAGGAAGAGGATGAAAGGAGGATGGTTTAGTGTTAACCTTATTTGCAATGAAATGGTCATGATTGGCACTAAATAGTAGAGATGTAAACCAAAAAAGCTCAAATCTAGACTATACTTAAATTAAGTAATTTTTGAGGAAGAGGAGGGTGGGGTGGTTTAGTGTTAACCTTATTTACAATGAAGTGGTCGTGGTTGGCACTGAATAGTAGAGATGGAAAACAAAAAAAGCTCAAATCCAGACTATAATTAAATTAAAGAGGGGGAGGGGGGCTCTTTACAGACTTCAATTTGGGACTTTTAAGGGCTTTAAGGGTGAGGGATTAGGGACCCTTTTGCAAACTTAAGTAGGGACCTTTTTAAGGACTTTTAGGGGATGAATTAGGGACGTTTTAGGAACTTTTAGGGTGTGAATTAGGGGGCTAATATAAATTATATTATTATTAATTATAATATGAAATAAAATTAGGAATGAAAACATTTCTTTAAAAATCCTCAAATACACATTATTTGTATAATGAAAATTCCTACATCATAAAAGCCTTTCACGGTGAATAATTGTCATAATAAATTATGCACGTAATTCCGGCTCTAGCTATTTTTTCGTGTGAGACTTATACTCAGCACTATTTTAAATTGAGTACTTACAAGAAAGAATGACTACTGTGTCCTGCTTAGTTTTATCGCTGCCATAATACTCAGATATAGTTTTTTATTCTTTCAGTGGGGAAAAGAAATTCTTCGGTGAGCTTATATCGAGGACTTAGAAATCTAGATAAATTATTGTGCTGTATTATTCGTGACAGTTATAATTAATTATGTCTTTGCTGGTATGTTCATCTCCAAACTTTGCCAAGGGAGGGGGGGGGACGAATTTTTTGGTGCTGTATTATGAAGCATTTATAAGAGTTGCCGTTTAATTTTACATTTTTTAAAGAGTTACTACTATAAGTTTGAATGTGAATTCCCCATGCCTGTTTCTTAGGGATGGGGAAGGAATGCAAATGCTATATGAACTTTCACATTTTGATTGGTTAGAGTGGTATGTCCACTCTGGTCTGAGAAATAAAAAAGTGGTCAGAGTGGTATAAATATTTTGTGAACTTTCACATTATGAAAATAAGGAATTAGCAACATTAGGGTGTTAGTCTTGATTTATAAGTTTGGCACATTGCAAAATACATCAAGATCAACAGAATTATCGCTGATTGCCATGGCTTGAGGTCAACTAAGCATTCGAATGATATTTGCGGTTTAAATAAATCGCAAGCTACTGAAAAGTGACGGTACTAATTATGTCGATGCTGATGTTGCAACTCTCGTCAATAATGGTCCATGTACCTATTTTCCAGCATTAAATATCATTTGGGGGACAAGCTCGTCGACGAATTAAATTACCCTGGGTACGGGACACTCATGAAAGGTTTGTACACATATGGCTCAAGTGATCAAGTATCGTTGCTGGGGAACTACTGGGCTTCAGATGCTGCCGAAGCGTCCACTGCCAGTTTGGACGATAACATAGGATTCAAATTGAGACATTCCACCACAATGAGGGAACCTGTCCCTAAAGGGAGCTTCTCGTTCGCCATTCCTTTAATACACTGCATGGGAGTTTTCCAAAATTACGACAGGGTACTCTATGGTACCAAGTACGTACAGATGTTGTCTAGGGCGTGCAATGATGATGCTGTATTTAGGGCCACTGCCACTGCTGCCGGAATAGTCGAACTGACCGGTATTTCATGGCACGTGCCACACGGCACAAAGTCCGACGAGCAAAACGCAGGCTTTTTAAATATATAGAGGGAGGATGACCGTGGATTTGGGCTTTAGACACTGCCATTACGATTCTGGAGAATTGCCACAGAGCACCAGCTTCATGTGGCACGTTTTCACTAGTTCAGCGATACTGTAGTGTTCCGGACGCTCATGCGACTTTAAATTCTGAGCGTTACCCTATTCTCGATTTAGACGTAAATTTTTCTAGCGGAGAATATTCCATCCTGTATAGAATGGCTTAGCAGTTTAGACGTGCTTTGTACTATGTCCGGGGATCTCTGCATCAATTCGGTTCAGTTTAAAAAGACTTATCATCTAGTAGCTTTGGATTGCTCCAAACAGTCGGAGAGACTTCAGTCAGGCGTCGTTGATTTGCAGGTAAAACTGAAATTTACCGCAGCTGTCCCCGCCAATATGACCTGCCACGCATTGTTGATCGGAGATAGAAAAATGAGTTTGAAATTGGATAGAGGCAAAGTCGAAGTTATTTATTAATATAATAAAAAAGAAATGGGGAAAATATTGACAAGACGCAAGACGGGAAACTGAAGAAAACAAGGAGGATTGGCGGGGTGGAGGGTTCTGCTGTTGGCGTTGCTCGGCACACTCATAGCCAGTTTGGGAGGGGGAGCTGCAACTATTACCATAGCAGTTAAGAAAGCTCAGAACGATACTAAAGTATTGGCCGAGATGGTGAGACATAACAAGAAGATGAAAGGTTCGGGTTTGAAACGAAAAAAGAAGACGAAAAAAATGAGTCGTGGTAGAGGGCTCTTTCTGAAGCCACTGAGGGCATGATGGATTTTAATAAACCATTAGTGAATCTGGACTTAAACCGATTGGTCAAAGTCTTGAAATTTCCTAAATACCGAGGCACTTTTACCAAGGATCGGTTGCCCCTAAAACCTACACCTCGCGGTGAATGTGACATCGTTAATCTCGTAGATTTTCACGATGAAGACGGCAGTCATTGGGTGGCTTACTTGACAGTTACGGGCACACCCTGCTATTTCGATAGTTTCTGCAGTCTGGGTCCTCCCGCCTCTTTCTCCACGTACTTGGGACCCTTTAAATACAATCACGACGGAGTGCATAATTTTAATCAAACATGGTGCGGTCATTTCTTCTTATTTTTCTGAATTTCTTGATGGAGGGACACAATTACGAGATTGTTTTAGATATGATGAGGCGGTCGTTTATTTATATTTGCCGGGGGTTAGTAATAGATACAGTTTATAAAGATTCCCAATTTCCGGAGGGCTATCCATATCAGCCGCCATACAAATATGCGTTCCATACCAAAACTCAAAAGTTTTCCCCCACCAATTGCTCTCGGTTTTATAGATGTACTAATTTGGGTTTCAACACTATCAAAAATATACTGCTATTGCTGAGTCATCCAATTCTTCATATTCTCTATATTCATACTCTACTTTTAAAATATTATACATCGCAGGTTTACACCTACATCAGCACCCAGCAAAGTCAACCCCCTCAAATAATATTCGTACGGGAAACAATAATAATTAAAAGGGTTGTTATTACTACAGGTGAAAAAGTGACCTTTTTTGAATGGTGCGATGATGTAAAAACTGACTATTTGAAAACAATTTTCGAGGACGTACCGCATAGTAACAGTATCGTCGAGAGACCTTGGTAGTGTAGGTTTATAATTCGTTTATCGTTGGCATTAAAGTCTCCGTTTTCATCCTCGGGTAATGAGTTTATCTGTTGGCTTTTGATTTGATGTTGTAATTGTTTGTTAAGAATAATTTACAGCATCTCTGGAATATTTGCATCGTGCTAGTTGAACAGACATCTGAACCTCGCATCAACTTTTAAATTAATACCCTGCTCATTTATGTAAAATTTAGTAGCCTCGTCGACATATTTTTTGTTAGCAGCATCCCTAGATTGCGTGGGAAGAGCAAGGTCTTAGATTCGTTTATTATTAGCTTCGAAATGACCATTGATATCTTCCCTCATTCCCACATCTGACTTAATTTTTTTCATGTCCGTTTCTAAGTTGTTCAACTGCGAATAAGTTATCAAATATTAGGGGTCTACACTGACGATTAATAAAAAGGTTGTTCCACATGTCGTAATCCATCAACACCTTTGAATCGACATATTCTTTAGTGGCTGCACCCGCCACGACTTTTGAATCCACATATTCTTTAGTGGCCGCATTCAACACCACTTTTGAATCGACGTATTCTTTAGTAGCCACATCCTCCACGCCTTTTGAATTGACGTATTCTTTAGTAGCCACATATGCCACGACTTTTGAATTGACATACTCCTTGGTAGCTGCATTATTATTTTGTGTGGGAGTTTCAACATCTTTAATACATTTCTTCGCAGCGTTAAAATGCCCATCTGCATCCTTCTTCAATCATATGTTGGATTTAAGTTTTGTTACGTCGGTTTCTATTTCGTTAAACTGTTAAGAAATTACGGCATCTTCGGGGTCTGTAGCAGCACCCACTTTAGTCAGGTGCTTATTCTGCATGTCATAATCGTTATTCGAGTCTAATATAATTCCTTCCCCCGGGGTACCTTTCACATCTTTCTGTGTATGCTTCAAAGACTGACCAAATTTATTTACCAGCATTTTTTTATTTCTGTCGGTTCTTTTTTATATTTTACATATAAATAAAAAAGCTAGGGAATAATAAGTTAGGATACACAAAAGAAAAGAAATTCAAAATGCCTCTCACCCTGCCTGGTGCACGCCATCTCTCCAATTTTCTGGAAACAAATTCGCTAGAAGTTAAGATGAAGAAGGCAACCGAGTTAAAAAAATGCAGTAAAGTATACATTGTCTCCTTCCGTTGAATTCAAAGATTTAAAGGGAGTAGGTTCTCCCATTTCGAACAAAAATTTCAAGCACAAGGGTTGGATTTCACCGACTGACCTCGAAACTCAAAACGCGTTGAAAAATCTCAGACGGTATATCTGCGAAAAATTTAAATTCCAAACTGACGAGCAGAAATCCATTTCTTTGACGATGTTCAATTATCCCAATTACTTGCACCCTGTTACATCCCTACCCATTCTGCAAAAAAGGGAACGAAGATACCAACAATGCGGATAAACCGCTCTGCCTTAGAACTTCGGTGTACAACGTTATCCACAAAACTAAACAAAACGTTAAGGAAAAACCATGGTTTGACTTTCCTTCGTGCGGGAGTATGACCTTGTCGGAAGTTGGTGGTAAAATTAACTTCGTGTACATCAGCAACGATACTCCTAGCACTGTGAAACTCTGGTGCAACGTAGAATATGGAGTTGCTGAACCTAACATGACAACGATACATTTTCTGATCGAGACTTTATGAGTTTGGTTTCTGAATAAATGTAAAAAAAACAATGGAAATTGTAAATTAAAATTTTTTCGTTCCCTGCAAAGAACTCAAAAATCACCCATTTCTACGCTCAAATATTAGATGTCTGATTACAGGTCCTTCAAACTGTGGGAAAACGAACCTACTGTTTAATTTTATTTGCAACGAGGGGTGGCTAGATTACGACAGATTATACGTCTACAGCAAAACTCTGTGTCAGCCAAAATATCAAGCTTTACAGTCTGTATTAGCGGAAATGGTTGGAGTGGTGGGGCGAGAGATGGCGAGTTTTTCTACACAAGAATTCTTAAACAAGTGATTAGAGATAATGCCAGTTTCTTAATCGTGTTTGCAGCGGACGAATTAAACCTAAAACATTTGTACTAAAATCACGTTGGTCCTGACATGGAATTTTCGGCATTTAAAACGTTATGTAGAATGTATTGGGATGATCCGTATGGATTTTCACGACTCTCAAATCGATTTGATTCCTCCCGAAGAGTTGAATTCTACGTTTCGTAATCTTATTGTTTTCGATGATGTGCTTTTGGACAATCAAAATAACATCGAGCGTTACTTCCCTCAAGGGCGCCATTCTAATCCAATGTTTTTTTTTATTGCAGTCAGTCCTATACAAGAATTCCCAAGCAGGTGATTAGAGATAATGCCAATTTATTAATCATTTTTCCTGTGGACGAATTAAACCTAAAACATTTGTTGGAAAATCACGTCGGCCCTGACATGAAATTTCCTGAGTTTAAAACGTTGTGTAGGACGTGTTGGGACGATCCGTATGGATTTTTATCGATTGACAAAACGTTAAACGAGGGACATATAAACGTTCGTTTTCTTTCGTAAATAAAAGAAGCAGAAAGAAAAACTAACTTGTAAACGAAACGTAAAATAGTAAAACTAAAAGAACGTTTAAAGAAAAAAATTGTTGAATCAACGTTTGGGCGAGCGAGTGCAAGAAGAATCTTTGCAAGAGTTTTTTAAACCGGTTGTTAGTACTTTGAAACCAACCTACCCGAAACCAACACAGACAGCAATTCCTACGAAAGTAGTTGCTGGCTTTCCAACTAAAAAGCTAGCGAAACGTATAGGAAATGCTACTCTTGTGAAGTCAGAGGATGATGATGAGAAACGGTGGGAAACTGAGAGAACAATGCACGACATAGGAAATTTTGAATTACCGACACCGATAACGTGAGATCCTTCCATTTCTCCCAATGTATCCGAATATGCGACTCTGGCTCCGGTTATGCGAACTCAATATGCATCTGCCAGTACAGCACTGAAAGTCACTCCCGTGCTTTCGGCAATTCAAAACAGACGTGTTTCTACACCTCCAGAAATTCCAAATTTCCCCACCCTTAGATTCTTGGATAGTCTGTTACCAGGGCCAGTCATAGGGCAAACAGCAAATATTTCCTGCTCAAATTTTTCACCAGAGATTCTGACCCAGTCATCGGACTGCAATATGACATGAAAACCTGAGAACTGAGCATGGTGAATAAACCCTCTAAAATATTCGAGAACGATATAGTTGTTGGCGGTAAACAGTACCCCGAACGACGAGCGCTTTAAAGTTTTTTGGTTTTTAAGGACATGAAAGAAACTTTCTATCCTCCTGATGTTAAGGCATCTTACCCATCTCTTTTGAAAAATACGGACGCCATCTATCAAAACAACGGACCGGGTACTCGAACACCCAAGTCTAATTGCAGTGCCAAGTACGCGTCAATAATGGGACCTATTTGGGTGGATATGAAAACGAAGAAAAGGGGGCCGGCATGGTAAAAAAAAAACTGGGTATGCTAGAACGGTGGATTACAAGTACTACGACGATCCAAACGACCTGGTCAGGAGATTGAGGGTTTTGTACGGATCTACCCGAGCGGGGAGCAATGGTCATAGGGACGAGATGATAGAAATTTTATCAGAATTCGAACGACAACGCGTCATCACCATTCGTGAGAAAAATTTCGCTTTTCAAAATTTAGGTTAAGGTTAAAAATTGTTTGTATAATAAAAAAGGAAAGCAACCAAGATGAAGTTTTGCGTGAAATGTAAACACCACACATCTAACAGACCCAAACTTCCTATTATTTCAATATAAACAAATAACAGACGAATGGAAGCAGTGTTTTGTGATGTGTGTGGAAGCAAAAAATCTTCCTTCGTTAAATCTGAGGAGGGCATCGTAAATAAATTGATTGACCATTTGCCCGCAGAATTAAATTTGCTGAGGTATCAATATTGCGGGCCTGGAACAAAACTAGGAAAGAGATTAGCTAAAGGTGATAGAGGAATAAATGAACTAGACGAGGCGTGCAAAGATCACAATATTGCCTACTCGAAAAGATCAGATTTAAACCAAAGCCACATTGCTGATGAAATTCTAATGTTTAGAGCTCGAAAAGTACGCAAGGATACTTTAGTTTCTTGGAAAGAAAAATTAGCTGTATCGATCTTTAAAAAAATATTGCGAACAAAAATAAAGTTGAATAAACGAACTCTACAAACCAACGAGGAAATCATTCCAAGATGCAAAGTTATAGTTCTTAGCCTGAACGATTTATGGCAGGCTGACCTGGTTGAAATGATACCATACGCTCGCATAAATAAAGATTTTAATTATCTACCAACTTGCATTAACGTCATGTCGAAGTTTGCTTGTGCCATTTCCCTTTAACCTAAATCCGGTATAGATTTTACTGAAACGTTCTAGAAGATACTCTCAGGAACGACCGCCCCTAAAAATTTACAAGTCGATTTAGGTAGTGAGTTCTACAATAAAAATTTCAAAGCGCTACTTAGGCACCATAACAACTCAAATGTGAAAAAAATCACCAGGCAGGGGAATTACGAGTGAATGCACATTATCAATGAGTTGGTTTCGAATTACAATGGCACGGTTCATTCCACCACAAAACTAAAACATAGGGAAGTAACCAGACGTCACAAACCATTGCTGAGACGAACTAGCCCTAAACAACTACTGAAGAAACCCAAGTTCGCCGTAGGAAATAAAGTCAGGATATATAAGGTAAAAAAATTTTCGTGAAAGGATATTTTCCAAAATTTTACTGACAAAGTTTTCACAATCAGTAAAGTGCAAAAAACCCAACCAGTTACGTACCTTTTAAATGACGAGTCGTGTGAACCGGTGCTCATAGGATTCTACGAACAGGAAATTCAAAAAACCCCAGTTCCAGATTTATTTCTAGTGGAGCAAGTATTACGTAAAAAGAGGGGAAAAATGGAAAAAAGCTTTATTTTTTTAAATGTTAGGGCTATGACTCCAAGTACAACAGCTGAATGGATAATACAGATAGTTTAAGCTGAATTCACAGACCCATATCTTGTCGTTGTACGGACTGAAAGCCAGCTTGTTGATTGTGATGGTTTTTAGTTCGTGCGCCTCCGACAAATGTAAGACCCCCAGAGTTCTCATGATGCTATTATTAAACAGCACATTCTTGTACGTTTTGTGCACCACTTGTGCTGTTTTCTTAATGCCTTTGCAAGCCATTTTGTTCTTCCCATCCGATTGTAAAACGCTGTAGAGCTTCGATTTTAAACCTACAAAATCGGAAATTGGGGACCCGCGCTCTTGTCTTTCATCGTCCGCAAAACTTTTTTGTTCACGTTGGAGTATAAGAAATGTTCTTTTGGGTAATCAGAAGTATCAAACGACTACGCATCTTCTTCCATATCTTTGTAAGCATCGTCCGTTTCTATTTCACAACACAGACTTTCTGCATCCGTTCCGAAACTATACTATCCGCCAGGAAAGAAGACTTTCCTTATATGGTCATTTTATGACTACTAATCTTTCATGGAAAAAAGTGCGCCTTGCCTCTATACTCTATAACTGCGTTGTCGTAGCAACGCTATTAGACCAACAACAATGGCGTCGCTTTCCGATCAAGTTCGTGTCAACAAGAAAGAAAGTTCGTGTCAACAAGTCAAGCTAGGGGTGTTATTTGGAACGTTTTTCAGTATTTCACGAGTCAAGGAGAATCTATTTCTATTTGTATTACTAAGAATTACTTGCATGTCAAATTTCAAGCTTTTTGCTCGATGTGCATGATTAGCCCAAATTATGGCCCTAGCAGCTTTAGTATATGAGCACACGTTGGCTGCTTAGCCATGGCGGATATCTGCAAGGTAAACGACGCAGCCGGCATGCACAATGCATACCCCTGTTTTGAAACGCATTGGACTTCTTTCTTGGCGGAGACTATAGGAGTTTACATATCTCCGGTCCGTACTTTGTCTTCATGTGGTCGTAGCGAAACCTGTAGACTAGTAACTTTGCAGGTTCCAACACGCAAAACCCAACCATAATAGGTTTTCTCAAGGTGATGTTTGTGGGAGTCTTTGTAAAAATTACTAAATCCTCGCTTAGAGAAGTGAAACTCGTGGTGCGTAGGTGAGATGTGTACTTGATGGCTTTCTCTTTCGTCATTGCCGTTAAGACGTTGCTTTTCTTGCACTTATTCTCTCTTCTCTTACTGAAAATCTTATTATTCACCAATTTGTAAAGGTTTTTGTCAAAATCGTTACTAGCAGCTTGCCATTTCTCGTTATTAAACTCGATGTAAGGTTTCAGCCAACACGCCGAGAGAAAGGTAGTATTTTAAAGTCCTATTGTGCACCACGTACTTTTTCTTTGAGAAAAGGTTAGAGCTTTAGGCCTTTGCTGTGTACATTAACCACAAGTCCTCGATTGCCCGACGGTTAAAAGGAGAAAGTATAGACTTTGTGAATTTTATGTGCTCTGGTGCTAAAGGGAAATCATTGTGCAATTCATTAAGAATCTCCAGGTATTCCAAATCAACTTCCAATATTAGGCCCGTATCACTCCCATCTCCAAAATTATCGAAATTTATATCCTCAAGCCGGCACCCATTCGTACTCTCCATTCGGTAGATATTCGCACATAACATAACCGTACAAGTTGTTGAAGTCCAAAAATATGATGTAAGAATTCTTTTTAGCAGGGTCGAAGGTAGATGGTGTATACGGGTTCTTGGCTTTAGCGTATCTTCTAGGTATAAGCGAGACACCGCCTCTTATACCCTTTTCCACCATAAATTACCTGTCAATGTTAGTGAAGAGATACAAAGACACTCTCGTCCTCTTAAGCCCAGCGTCCTAAGATAAGGAGGGTATAGAAATGTAGTGGGAAGGGTCCAATCCGTAACTAGTCAAACTTGTTGCTCTAAGGTTTTCAAAGACATGGGCTAAATGCCCGACATCCAACCACAAATACAGATCGTGGTAATCTCACACGTTGTGCATTTGCCTAAATCCAAAATATTCATCGCGTGTTGATAAGATTCGGAGCAGATTGCTCCATTCAACAATGAGGCAAATGCCGACATGGGAGGTAAACATCTCTCCTCAAACACTTCCATATTTGTCAGGTATTCGTAGGGATTCACACCTTTTGCCGAAGGCCTCGTATGGGTTCCACAGATTCACCTTCGAAAAGCTTGTCCATGATGCCAAAGTGCTTCAAGTTCGAAGCTAGAGTTTCCAGAGCTGTCATAAATGCTTGACTATCTATGAAAGTAAAACTACCTAATTTCATGCTGCTGATTCCTTCCTTGTTCTTAGGGATGATCCTGACATTATGCAGAGCCTTCAAATCTTTAAACAAATTCAAAGCCTTTACGACGAAATGACTGTCGTATTTTTCGAAATTATGCATAACAACCGCTATGTTTTGTTCAAAGTGTAAGCAAAGTTCACACTTGCTGTGCGCGTTTCCTCTAAATTCACCGGTGATGTGGTCGTGGTCTTGTACTTTCGTAAATTCGTCTAACTTTTCTCGGGGTGGGGTTAATGCTGCTTTGTTGCAGATATGGCACACCGCAGCTTCTTTGTACAACATCCCCTGTCGCTTGGTTAAATGTTTCATTCGTTGCTTGTGAGAATCCACGTAAGTCACGATCTTTTTCTGCTCTTCTAATATAGATTCGAAGAAAACTTGCACGCGGTCTACCCCTCTGTACTACCTTTTTGGAAAATACTCCTCCTAAGTGGTCAATAATCACGTTGGCAGAACTGCAAGCTTGGAGTATGTGGATAACTCTGGTGTATGAATCGTTTCTATTACAACTGGAGACTGGGTGCAGCGCCGCTTCAAAGTTCACGTAAGCTATGAACAACCTTTTGAGCTCGTTCTTGAAATTTTTTAAATGGATAATGTCATTGTCAGGCAATGAGGTATTTTGAAATGGAACTTCCTCGCAATAGTTGGGGAGATAGGTGAAAAAATCATGCCTTTTGTCATAAAAGCATGAAAATTGGCAGAAAACCTCCTTGTTATCTATTAATAAAACCTCGGGATGGGGCCACTGGAAATGAGGTACAGGGTAGCGGTGACGCCATTTTTCAAAATGGTGGACTAAAATCGCATCCGCCGCACCAAAAGAGACATAAAATTCAGGCACAAAGCATATCGCCCTTAATTTCACTTCTAACGGTTCACACATTTTAAGTAAACGTCACAAAAGGATCCATCTGATGATTTACTACATACAAATATTTTATGCAAGAGCGATTTCGAATAAATTATGTCTATAAGTAATAAGAAATGCTAAACACTGGTTTCTACTTCAGTTACAGCTACAAGGACACAAGGCTGTGCATTCTATGGTTGCCCTTAAACATTTGCATCTTGTCATCATGCACCCATTTTTGAATCCACTGTGAAGTAGTTCACGCAATGACCTTTCTGCTTCCGGCAGTGTTGTCCAAAACTTCTTCCATATTTCAGGGTCTCTCCAACCCCCAATCGAAAGAAGGTTTTGTACTGCAATCAATGTATTTTCCCCATAACTCAATTAACTCAAATGGCTTTATTCTCTTTAAATCCGTTCCCCCATACATATCCTCCTTGGTAAACGGGAAGTTTACCTACTTGTGTGCTGCACTAAGGCGGTCTCAGTTGGTGGAATAGCATCAATACTGCGTCTTTTCTTCACAAAACAAGCGATTAACGTGCCTGACCAGAATCTTCCTAAATGCTGGTCCTGTCATACAGCAGTACGATGTTTCATTCCAAGTTGGACGCAATCATCTGAGATATCCGAGAGTTGAGTAGAAAGTTCAAGGAATATTTTAGTTGCATCATCGAACACTTTCCACCTGTTCCAACATGAACGTTTCCCCCTTGTTGCAAATGATGATGTAGTATCACATCCTGTGTATGCATGGAACATCAGTAAATCTCAAGACTGTTCATCACCTAGTAATGCAGCATTTCATGTGCAGGAAAGTAACGATACTTTTGGCCTGCACCGAATTCAACTGTACATCACCTTGCTTAGGCAATGATGTAATGGCCAGTACAAGTACATCTGTATCAACTGTATGCACTAGAATCTTTTTAAGCATTTTATTCACGGCATCAACTGTGTGGAGCAATATGCGAGTATCCACTTCCGCATGGTCGTAGGGAGCCATATTATCCATTATAAGGAGCCATCCATTGCAGGGCAGGGCAAAACATCTTTTCCAAAAGCGCTTACTACCCGCTTTCCAAACATGGCGAGACTAGTGAATGCTTTGCATGAAACTAAATAACTATGTTTTATTTTCGTCAACATGAAGATATTGTAGCCACTGCACAGTTCACAGATAGGCTTGTAGTTCAATCTACTCTACTAATTCCTTTGCCACACTTATCCTGGAATGAAGCTTTAAACTGTTAGGACAGTAATCGTCCCAAATTATGTCATCCAAGTTGCTTTTCGTAGCTGGTCTTCCACATATGGTAAGAAAATCTTCAGTGCATAGTCATTGAAGGTCTTAAATGTAGTTTGCTTCGGTTTATTAATATTACATGCATATCCAGAATAACTGCATCAGTCTGTGTTGTTTCAGGGTGAATAATAACACAGCTTTCTAGGCAGTCCAACTGGTCGGATTTCTTTCCAGTTCGTAATCTGTTGCATTGTAATATGGAAGGAGGAGATAATAGAATTCATGCTTGAAAAACGTTTCTAGATCACCATCACGTGTCTGGCAAGCTATGTAGCCTACAGTCTGGAAGAAGATTGCAGTGATGTTGCAAGGACGAGACATCTACTTTTGTTTTTGATGCCTTGGGAAGGGATGGTTGATATGGACAGAGTTTATTCGCCGGTACCTATTCTCATACCTCAACCTATTCTCAAACTTTCAATGGGTGAGAAGTCCGGCTTGCTCGACTGAAGCCCGGATGTCGGATGCGAGTGCCCAGTGGGCCACTTTTGGTAAGCAGAATGGCTTTTTTAATTACAGCAGTCATTCTTTCACAAACTACATGTACTGTCTGTTTCCTTCATCTTCAGTATTTCGCATTCAAGCCACAGCAAGTGGCTCAACAACATGATGTGTATTGATTGATAGAGGTCCTTTGCTTCATCATGAAGGAATGGGTTGCCCATAGTTTCAGTCACACTGGTTAGTCTTCATGATGGTGTGTCAAGGTCTCTTATCAACCCTTTGCCTTGCCAACTAGACTAGAATTCGACAATTAAATCTAGCAATTTCAAGTCCAGCCACCATCCACTTTTTCTAGGGCTCCAGGGTTCTGGGTCAATCCAACTGCTCCTCCATTCCCTTTAACAACAGCACTATTCTGCTCACGTTCCTGATCAATAGCCATTGATGAGAATGCTCACCTGCTCTCACGTGCTACGAAATAACCATTTTCGAATGCTGCTGCTGTATCTTGGTGTTTTCTCAAGACTGACCAAGTCTCGTATATGTGCTGGAACCCATCTTGCGTAGTTAGCATGGTTAAACACAAAGAAACACGGGGTTCGTTTTGTCAAACTCTCTATGTAAAGATTGCAATTTCCTTCCCGTAGTGACCTAACGTACATTAGAAGGATGAGTTTCAACTTATAAGTGATATACCAGAAGTGAAACCGAGGAGAGTCTTTGCATCTTTGGGTGTACCAGCTGTCAAACTCTTCCACGTTTTCACCAGAGACAATGTGTTCTATGCAGTTATTGTAAGCATTCTTCAGCAGGCAGTACAAACAGCTAGCAGAATATTGATGGGCACATCTTGTTCTGGTTACGTGGGATGCGTAATAATGATTGACAGTGCCTGCAGACTTAACCTCAGCCTTAACTAAAGCTTCAATGTGTCTGGCCCTTCAAGAATCGGAGCTACCAATGAACAAAGGGACAGAGGGAGGGCTTTTAATTTTACTATCTCGTCACCACTCGTCATTGGTTCGATCTGAAACATATACCACATGATTAGTTTGGCTGCATTGGCAATAGCTTCATCATCACGATCTTCTTCATACAACTTTTTCAGAGCCTATTCTATAACCAAATCAAGTGCTAAAAGTACATTACTACCTTGTTTGGTTGCTTTCAAGTTCTCAAAGTTTGCAAGTATTCCTGTTTTTAAGATCGTACTATGAACGTGGTGCTGAATGCCTAGCAGTTCAAGGTGATCTGAATACAGTTTTGAGAGATCTGTTAGTTTAAATACTAGAGCAACTTCATTGTCTGTTCTTGCCTCCTCAAGGTACGACAGCAATTCTGCAAGGACAATAACATGATTTGTGGTGTCGGTACTGCTACCTGAACCAGCCAAATACTTGTATGAAGAAGCTAAACAACGTGCATGGTAATTCATGCTTTATGCAACGCGATCCTCTGTACATAGTTTTGCAAGTAGTAAGCTCCAAAGCACATTTACAAACAAGGGCATCAAGGCGGAAGGTTGAAGCATCATGAAGTCTCTCTGAAGATGATTGATTGCGGAAAAAACATCTTTCCTTGATACTTCCTGAGCATTGCTTAAGCGAGTGTACTCTTTGAGGTACTTTCCTCACCAACTTCAGAACTAGCTTTCCTCTTACCTTTTTCGATTGAACTTAATGCAACATGACTTGTGACGCTTTGTTCCATGTTACCGCAGAGTCGCACAAATACCATCTCCGTCATCCAGCCATCATATATCTAAGTTCATGAGCATAGGTCTTAATTCGTGGAAATGAATTATGTTATCAGCCAAAGTTTAACATCCTTACCCAGGACTAACATCTGCAGGGCACTTGAGAGATTCATCAGTTTCTTTTTGGAACAGTGCACGTATTAGCCAATTTGTTGTTGGGTCAGACTCACAGTCTAATCAGCATTTTTTTAGTGGCTTAACTAAACTAGCTTGTGTATTTTTTTTTATCTACGATTTTAAGTTCTATACTTTAAGGTTAGACCGAAAACCAAGGAAATAAATAGTGAGAAGCTAAAACAACAAAAAATGTATATATTTGTTACACTATAATTAGGATTTTACTATTATTTTATAATTTTTAGCACCACTTTTCCATAAAACAGTTCCCGAGGGTGTAGTTTTTGAAATTTTTGGTGGCCCCACCTCTAAATCTGTAATTTAGGGTACACAGTGACACCCTACCAAGTTTCATGCTTTTATGACAAAAGGCACAATTCTTCCTTTTTACTGCACGTATCTACCTAACTACAAGAAGGAACGTGGTAGTTTTCATACCTGAAACGATTTCAAAAACCATGTAAAACCTGCAAAAAAACTTCAAGCACTTGTTGGGGTTGAAACTAGCGATGAATTTGTTGAAGTCTTTTATCGTCACATAGTGCCCATCGAGAAGAAGTAAGTCAACGTGATGCTTACTTTCAACTAAGGAACTCATACAATAAACGCAAGGCTGGTCATCCACGAAACCAAAGACAGATACCGAAATGTTGTTGGTTTTTCCGAAAACCGTGATTTTAGATAAAGGAACGGGGTCCAACACACCTACAACTAACTCGTGCGCACGAAATAGGTAATGTTTTGTATCCCAATCATGTTGCGAAGATGGAACGTGGTGTATACAGGCCAACACGGACCACAGAACACATCTATCATCTACCCTATGCACATGCACATTGACCAGTGTATCAGGACCTAGTTTGATGTTGTTGGGGAGTGCTATGTACATTTCCCATCAAAAGGTCTATAAATTCCAACTTATAGTTCAGTGCACATGCATTGCTTGACAACTTCCTTCTACGGCAAACTGTCCAATACTATGCAGAATCTTGTATGACATTTCCGAAATAACCTCTATGCTCCCCACCTAGACTAGTTTGAGTTAAAATAAGCTTTAATAGTTCCGTATTATTGGTCGCTTATCGAAGTGAATGCATAATCCAAGTCGAGCTTTTATGTTTACCATAAGACGTCGACATTGTTCTAAACGATTCCAATATTGGTCCTTGTACTGTTTCAACAAAATCAAAGGCTCGTAGTGCATTTCATCCTGCGTAAACTCCCGCTTGAAAGTTAAGAAGCATCTGTTGAAAGCATCTAGTCCTAAATCCAAACTGAACGGCCTCACCTTGAGTTCGGTATCGTCTGTCACCTCTGTCTTGGCCTTCAAATCGTCAATCATGTCGGACAAGGCCCAGTCGATTCTGGTATCATCTACGACAAGAGATCTGATGCTGTTGGCTACAAGGTTGAAATATGCGGGTATTTGAGAAACAGAGATTCGAGTTTAGGAAAAGACAATTTACGTCTCTTTTTTGACGTCTCTCCAATTTCTTTTCCACGTTGTTTTACAACGCCGCCACACTTGTACTGTGTATACGCGAGCTGATTAGACTAAGTCACACCACACAATTTACAGGTTACTTTACATTTTCTTCGTGACACCTTTCATGCATCCGTTTATATCTATTGTTCCTGAATGTCTTTTCGCAGTATTGACACGGAAAAATCTTGTTGTCCAACAACGGAAGATCTTGTTTTTCTTCTTCGTCAATCATCGTTGGTCTTTTTTTTATCTTCCGAAACCGTCTCTTTGTTCATTGGAAGAGACAAATGGAAAATTCTGGTATGAACCATAGCTCATTCCAAATCAGAGAAAAACTTCCAACAGGCTTTGCAGAAATATATATAGCCAAACTTCATTTTTTTCAGGCGTAATCATTTTTTCATCGTATCGGTCGTAGTGCATCAAAAAGTCATCGTAGGAAGAAACGAGTCCTCCACAATCGAGACACGTATAATTTAACACGCAAGGCTTCTCCAAATGACGTTCCACCTCTTCTCGCTATAAAAACTCAGCCTTGCATTTCTTGGACTAGAACCTCGAGATCACCTAGTACTTGGCAGCTATGGCTGATATAACGATCGACGGAATTATCTGCGCCTTTTATACCTACTGCTAGTTCCCAGGGTTTGTATCAAATGGTCCACGTGCTAGAAAGCCACAATATCACACCCCTTATCCAAAAAAATATGCATAACTTGAAAAAAATGCTCCACAAACAACAACACTTAGAAAACAAAAAAACTGCAAAAGTATTCAAATCTTAGGGAGGACACAACAAGAAAGTAACATGCCGAAAAACAGCAACAACGGCAAAAAAATTAGGAGGGGGACCCTCGAAAGGGAGGGAGGCTCCATCTGCAGGGAAGAAGGAGGGGTCCTGCAGAAGGGCCTGGTGGGTTGCCCAAAAGGGCTTGCTTTCCACCAAAACATCTACTACTATCAGCCAACATGCAATGGCTTTGTTCTCAAAATTGATCAAATCGTACACTTGGAACTATTTTGACTAGTATTGTAAAAGACATAAATACATGGTGATTAAGAAAGTATAGACCAGTGCCCACCGTTTCTCTCCAACTGCACAATCGAAATGACATTATGTGGATGTGTAGTATGGTGATCTACACATGGATATCTGCACATATGATCATAGCTGACCTTGTACAATCCATTCAAGGTCATCACGACACTAGCTTCTACACCGTACTTCCTGTGCTACCAGCGTAAATTGGAAAGTTGTACAGACTCATATGATGTGACTGACTGCGAAAAAAAAATTTAAATCTAAACTGAATGTAAATAAAAATTTGAGCTTTAAATTAGAACTTACAAAGGAATTATTTTAAAGTAAACAGAATGTAAAGGCTACAATCAAAACAAACCCCGACAAAGGAATATTAATACTTTACGAACGGAAGGCCCCTCAGTGTGCAAATCTCAGGTACCGCTTATGATATTCGTGGAAAGTGTACTTCAGACAGCGTATGGAATGTATCCATGCCATGACATGCCTCGTATGTACAGTTCTGTATGTAAACCTTTTCCAATTACAATGCCAACATACACTGTGGAGTACTTTCAGATGGTTGTGATTTATGGAGAAAGTGGTAGACGGGCTAGAGAAGCTGCTCGGGAATTTCGCCGTCGATTTTCACTTCACACACTGTTGCACAAAGTCATAATGCACACTGTGCAGCGCCTCTAATGAACTGGTAGGATTGGACCTGCTCCACCCTTGGGACGACCTCTTGTAGCAACGGACGAAGCCACATAAGCTGCAGTACTCGCATTGGTTACATTAAATCCACATACGAGTTCCCGTCATGTAGCTCAACAGGCTGGTATCTCAAAACCGTCAGTTGTTCGTGTTCTGAAGAGGTATCATTATCACACCTACCATGTCCAACTGTACCACGGATTGTCACCTGGGGATTACGAACGTAGGGTGGAGTTCTGTACCTGGATTTTACTGCAGATTGAGGACAATCCAGACTTCCTTCAGACCATCCTCTTCACAGACGAAGTGAACTTTTCCTGTGACGGTGTGGTGAACATCCACAACGCACACTATTGGTCACCCATCAACCCACACTGGATGGGGGAGAAACGTCACCAGGAACGATGGAGTGTCAATGTATCGTTTGGGCCATGGTGTACAACAACACAGTTGTAAGTCTAGTATTCTAACTAGGAACACTTACTGATCAGCGTTATTTGGATATGATACTGCAGCAGGTAGTAGTGAACTTTACGTAGGAACTACCACTAGTGTAGATCCTACCACTGATGATATTCGCGGAAAGTGTACTTCAGACAGCGTATGGAATGTATCCATGCCATCACATTCCCCCTATGTACAGTTCTGTATGTAAACATTTTCCAATTGCTTTACCAACATACACTGTGGAGTACTTTCAGATGGTTGTGATTTATAGAGAATGTGGTAAACGGGCTAGAGAAGCTGCTCGGAAATTTCGCCGTCAATTTTCGCATCACACAAAGTCATACTGCGCACTGTGCAGTGCCTCTAACGAACTGGTAGGATTGGATTGGGTCTGCTCCACCCTTGGGACGACCTCTTGTAGCAACGGACGAACCCGCATCAGCTGCAGTACTCGCATTGGTTGCATTAAATCCACATGTGAGTTCCCGTCATGTAGGCTAACAGGCTGGTATCTCAAAACAGTCAGTTGTTCGTGTTCTGAAGAGTTATCATTATCATACCTACCATGTCCAACTGCACTAGGGATTGTCACCGGGGATTACGAACGCAGGGTGGAGTTCTGTACCTGTATTTTACTGCGGATTGAGGGCAATCCAGACTTCCTTCAGCCCATCCTCTTCACAGACGAGGTGAACTTTTCCCGTGATGGTGTGGTGAACATCCACAACGCACACTATTGGTCAGCCATCAACCCACACTGAATGCGCGAGACACGTCGCTAGGAACGATGGAGTGTGAATGTGTGGTGTGGGCTGTGGTGTACAACAACACAGTTGTAGGGCAAGTATTCTAACTACGAACATTTACCGATCAGCGTTATTTAAATATGATACTACGGCAGGTAGTAGTAAACTGTATGTAGAATCTACCGCTAGTGAAATACGCAGCTGTGTGGCTGCACTAAGATGGGGCACCTTGCCATTTTGGTGGAATTGTGCGTGCATGACTCGATGGAAATTTGGCAGATTGTTGGATTGGGCGTGCAGGCCCTGCAGCATGGCCACCAAGCTCACTGCGTTAAACTCCATTGGACTTCTTCCATTAACGTCTCATCAAGATGCTGGAATACCAAACACCACCACAGGACTTCAATGAACTGCAGGACCACATTCGCAATGCATGCGCTACAGTGACCCTTGCCAGGATGTCCTCTGTCCGCACTGAACTTCTGCGACAGTTTGAACTTGGCGGGCGCCACTTCGAACATTTGTAGCAACACCCCGAATGCGACATGGTTCTACGACCATGGACTGTAACCGACAACCTAGCCTTGAAACAGTTGTTCAAGGGCAATGATACCTGATACATACACAGAATGGTTTGCTATGTCATTCTTTCACCTGTATTCTTTGGTATTTACGCTTTGATTTACATTCTGTTTTACATTCTGTTTACTTTAAATTCTGTTGTTAGTTCTAAATTAAAGTTTAAATTCTGATTTACATTCTGTTTAGATGTAAATTCTCTTTTAGCAGTTGGTCACGTCATATGATGCTCTACAACTTCCCAATTTACACTGGTAGCGTAGGAAGTACGGTGTAGAAGTTAGTGTCGTGATGGCCTTGAACGAATGGTGCTAGGTCAGCCATGATCACATGTGCAGATGGCCCTCTCACCATACTACATATCCACATAATGTCATTTCGATCATACACATGGGGAGAATGGTGGGCACTGGTCCATCCTTTCTGAATCACCCTGTATTTTAACAAACAGAATCATGTCGTCACCTTCTACATAATATACATAACCTTTATAAAACAAAACGAGTTACTGTTTTATGTTTTAAAAAAAATTATGGGCATTCACATAATTCCCAACCGTTTGCTTTTATCTAGACACACGCTAGTGTGTCGAGCCAAGTTAGGCAACAAACATCACAACAATTCAATTTTGAAGGTTGTAAAGCATTGTAGCGTGACGCCATAATGTAAGTGTCTAATATCCTGAAGAATAGTTTGGCACATTTCAGGTACTTGGGGGCAAATAATAATGTGTCACAAAAGCTTAAATTGTGGTAAAGTGTAGAGCAATGACCTACTTGAAAAAAATTAATTTGTGTAGGAATATCACCTTAGGTTGCTTTCAATGCAAACTTTGTGCCTTAATAACGTTGCAAACATGTTACTATTTTCTAGTTTATTCTTTTTGTTCTACTTTCTAGTCCGCTCAACCCCATGTTAATTCTCGTAGGGTGATTATTCACTGATACTGATATAGAGGGAAGACTTCCAGCTGTGAAATTTGACGAATAGCTGCAGTACGATACGAACTGCATACCTTTTCTGGTTTACAGCCTAGGGTGTAATGGGAATGGCGTGGGATGGCGCATAATTACACAAGTATTGTTATAACCATTGTTAGCATTGTCGGCATTGTCTCTGATTGTACGGCGAAAGTTCGGACAATGACAACGTGTATAATGCCGTGTATAATGCCGTGCTAGTGTGTCCTCACAAATCTAAACAACGTTGCAAAGAAATTGCGTCTACGTCCAATTCACGAAAAACAAACAAAATATCAAAATAAAGCCAAAAACTGGTAAAGAGGTATTTTTTTATTGTGTTGTCTTTCTGCAATTCACCATGTAGGCAGCAGGAATAATCCCTCACGGTCCGGTAACTATTTAGCATACATCAGCGAGTTAAACGTGTGAATTATCAAATTTACTGTTTCCCTCAGAGACCTCGACAATTTTGAAAAAAAAATAAAGACTTGGCAATGAGTGTTTTTGGATGGGAGTCAAAAGTTGTTTTTTCCACTACGTATCTCAAAATAAGACAGTAAAAGGGATATTCAACTACTTTTTATTAGAGTTAAAAATTATTGTTTGATCAAAAATTTTAATCGACTTACTAGTACACCTAGTAACAGATATGTCTGCTCATTATCACTTTTTGTCACAAGATCCTTGTTGAAAAACGTGTTAATTTACACAAATCACCAACTGCAAGTAGTATGAAAGTGCTGTTTTCGGGCAGGAATGACGAACAAGATGGCTTCATGTAAATTGGAAGTTCCACCATTTTCCAAGATGGCCACCTCCATGTAAGCAACCATTTTGAATGACGTCATTCCCTCCGAGATTCAAGATGGCTGCAACGAGACTTCCGTCCGCATGTTAGGAATGGAGGTCTGTCTCTGATTAGCTAAGGGCCGGGCCATGACGTCCTTTCCTCCGAGTGACTTCCGTTCACGTTATAGAAATGAAGCTCTCTCTTTGGCTGTGACGTCATTTTCCTCTGATATGCAAAACAGACTACCGTTAACGTGATCAAATGAAGCGATTGTTTTTTGGTATAATTCTCGCGAAATTCAAGATGGCTGCTATGCGATTTTCAGTTTCGATTTTTGAAATTTGTTAAAATGGGGGACCAAAGAGAGATGACTGTAACTTCTAAAATAATAGTCCTGGATGCAAAATTAGCACCCCACCCCCAAAAAGAATTAGTTGGAGCCCCCAATCTCGACTAACAGTGTTGATAATTAGTCAGCTAGTAGATCGGAAGTAACATCATATGTCACGTGACCAACTGGAAGTGACGTCACAATCCAAGATGGCAGCGCCCACAGGTTGACTGAAACCCAAAATTGTGTCGGTTTCTGTTTTAGACCTGTCTAGACTTATTAAAACGTGTCCCTCCTGTCTACCCCTGACAGCGAATGGAACAAACCAACCGGAAGTGATGTCACAATCAAAGATGGCGGCGCCCTAAAGCTAAAAAATGACGTCAGTTTCGGTCATGTTCAGACGTGGCACAACATAAAGATCAAAGGTCAAGGTCAAAAATTTAAGAACAATGCATAAGACTCATGTAAAGGAGAAGTACTGTTAACTAAGCCATAATAATTCTGAAAACTCATTTTCTTTCATTTCCGCCTAAAATTATACTAGTAAAAAAATCAGTGACTGTGGAACATCTTGCCATACCATCATGCAGCCTTTCTCTCTTTCTGCCTCACCCCCTTTCAACTCTCGACAAATGGAACGCTTCAGTCAACAGACTGCCTAATTGAATAAATGATACTTACAACCAACAGCCTCGGAAAAATAGCACCTAATGGGAAAAAATTATTCATTAATGAGTAAGTTGTGACAAGAGACATAACTTCCTTATTCAATTGTCGCAATATACACGGCTGAGTAAAGAACCAAACTATTCACGTACAGTCAAGACCTCCCACGGTCAGTGAAACTAGATGCAATGGCAAGGCTTACCTAAGTGAATAATGAAAATATATCAGAGGATAATTTACACCATCTGCAAGAACTTGTACCTTCGTGTCAAAACAGGCAAGTCCCACTTTTTTTGTAAAACTATAAAAATTTCATGTTTCAAACTTCTTATTAAAGTTTATTTGTACAAAAAAGTCTCATGCTGACGTAAACACGTTAAATATTCATCATACATCGCAACATCTTTGAATACATATCGTTGAATTCCCTTCCCAGCCTTTTTACAAACCCGCCACATTCAAAAGAATAGATTAGACGAGAATTCCTATACAAGTGATCAGAGACAATGCAAATTTATTATTTGTTTTCCCCGTGGATGAGTTAAATTTGAAACACGTTTACAAAAATCATGTTGACCCCGACATGGAATTTTCGGACTTTAAAACGTTGTGTAAAACGTGTTGGAAAAAGCCTTATGGGTTTTTATCAATTAACAAAACGTTAAACGAGGGGAGATACAAACGTTCTTTTTTACCTATTAAACAAAAGAATGGAGACGAAATGAAAAATCGCAAAGCTCAAAAGGCGTTTAACTAAAGTTTCTAAATCGACGTTTGGGCGAGAGAGGGAAAGAAGAATCGCTACAAGATTTTTTAAACCGGTAGTAAGCATCCTGACACCGGTGCTCGGTGCTCCGATTAAAAACACGGCAATTAAAAATACTCTAGCCACACAAACTACCCCGATTAAAGCTTATAAAGAGGTAGAAAGTGACGACTACGAAACGGATTTATGGTTGACTCGTTCCAATGTCACTACTCCTAGTGATAATCCCAGTATTAGTCTCGCCGAATATTCGACTCCTCCGATAATGCCAAATTCTACCGAGGCTCAAACTGAATACGCCTCTACGAGCACCAGCCCTTAAGGTACCCCCTCATATTCCGCGGTGCAAGCTAAACGTATTTATTCCCCCCCCCCCCCCACAGACGTTCCTCAAATGCCAACTCTCCAGTCCCTCGATAGTTTGTTACCCGGTCAAATTGTCGGACCAACGGCTGCGTATTTCTTGACAAAATTTTTCGAAAATCCCAAGGAAACTGATTCGGTATTCGGACTTCAGTACGACACGAAAAAAGGCGCGCTGACCATGGGGAATAAAGTGGTTAAAATTTTTGAAAATGATATGGTGGTCGAGGAAGCAGTATATGGGGAGACGCGGGCTTTGGAGTTTGCTAGTTTCTAGAAAGTTGAAAGAATCCTCCTACTCACCAGAAGTTAAAGCAGCATATGCAGACATGTTACAAAATACCGACACCATTTTTATCAACAACGATTCAAAAACTTGTAAGCCCAAATCTAATTGCAGCACCAAGTATGTAACGATGGTTCGTCAGATTTGGGAGGATATGAAAAAACAATCTAAGAAAAAGGCGGGTGGTATGGATAAAAAGGCGGGTAGCAGAGTAGATTATAAATATTACGACGATCTTAACAACTTGATAAAGATACTCAGGCTTTTGTACGAGTCTGCATTGGCTGGTCACGACGAACATAGAAACGAGATGGTAGAAATTTTATCGGAAATAGAGGAAAGACAAATCATAAATACACGGGAGAAAAGGGTGGCCTATCTAAATTTAGGTTTAGATTTTTTAAAAATGACGTATAAAACAAAAGAACTATCGAAATGAGGTACTGCGTCAAATGTAGGCGTCTCACAGCTAACGACCCCGAGCCGTTCTTTATTATAACCGCAAAAAATAAGACAAATGGAAGTTGTATTTTGAAAGGTATGCGGAACGAAAGAGCTTCCTTTATCGAATCTGGGAAAGGATCGTAAATAAACTCATAGATGCGTTACCGTTCGAACTGCATTTGCCCGGCTACCAATACTGCGGTCCGGGAACCAAACTGGAAAAAAGACTGGCTCGAGGAGACCCTGGGATTAATCAACTAGACGAAGCGTGCAAAGAACATGATATAGCTTACTCAGAGAGCTCGGATTTAAAAGATCGGCACGTCGCCGATGAAGTTCTCGCTTCCAAAGCACAAAGAGTGAGAGATGATCCTTCTCTGACATGGCAGGAGAAACTAGCCGCTTCGATCGTTAAGAAGATCATGAAAAAAAACTAAGATTCGGAAAAGGAATTAAAAAAAAAATGGACCAACTCGTAAAATAACTTCACAAGCCATCGGGAAAAAATTTTCCGAGACGGAAAATGATTGTACTGGGCCTGAATGATCCATGGCAGGCTGACTTGGTGGAAATGATACCTTACATTAAACTTAATAAAGGGTTTAACTACCTATTAACCTGTATTAACGTCGTGTCCAAGTATGCATGGGCTATTCCCCTTAAATCTAAATCCGGTATAAACGTTACAGAAGCTTTCGAGAAAATACTCGTAGGATCGACACCACCTAAAAATTTACAAGTCCATTTAGTTAGCGAGTTCTACAACAAAGACTTCAAAGTCCTCCTTAAGCGTCACAACATCAACACGTACTCTACGCACTCGGGGATGAAGGCAAGCGTAGTAGTACGATTCCACAGAACCCTGAAAACTCAGATGAGGAAAAGATTCACCAGGCAAGGAAATTATAAATGGGTAGATATTATCGAAGAGTTAGTTTCCCAATACAACGACACCGTCCATTCTACTACAAAGTTGAAACCGAGGGAAGTTACCAGGCAGCACAAACTGTTGCTGAGACGTACAAATCCTAAAGGACCATCTAAAAAAGCCAATGTTTGTCGTAGGAGATAAAGTCAGAATTTCCAAAGTCAAAAAAATTTTCGATAAAGGATATCTCCAAAATTTTACCAACGAAGTTTTCACGATTCGCAAAGCACAAAAAACTGAACCGGTAACTTATCTTTTAAAAGACGAATCGGGTGAACACATTCTCGGGGGCTTCTACGAACTGGAAATTCAAAAAAACATTCCGTTCCGGACTTGTTTTTAGTGGGAAAAGTACTACGTAAGAAGAAAGAAAAAGACGGAAAAATGCTCTACTTTGTAAAGTGGAAGGGGTACGATTCAAAATTTAATAGTTGGACCGATAACGTTAGCAACCTTTAAATAGATGGGTCTAAAAAAATGTGAAAAAAAATATCCGTACCGATTTGGTACTGCATTTTTTTACATCAATTTTCTTCTTCTTTTACCAGCGACCATTTTCTCTAGCCTATCTCTTCTCTGCTCGACAGTTTCTGTCGCACATTTCTTGCGAAAAGCGGCGGCCATTTTACACAACCTAGCTTTTCTCTGTTCCGTAGTTTCTGTCGCACATTTCTAACAAAAAGCAGCGGCTCTTTTCCTCTTATTAGCCACCATTTTTTCTTCTTCGCCTTTCACCAGCGAAGCACGCTCTTCAGCTTCTTCATCCTCCATTGGATTGATTATGTTATCTACAAAATCGTGCGGTATGCCGGTTCTGTAGTGGCCGTGCGCTAACATATGTATTCCATCATCCAACACGAATCTCTTATCGTCGTAGGGAGATACGGATGAATTTGAAATTTCAACCGTGGCGAGCTGATGAGCCTTACTTTGAATACTCCTCCACGTGGCTTTCGACGATGTTTTCGAAAATAGCGCTTTTTTGTAGTGTTTGTGGCAGAGACTTTTTTGGATAAACGCTTTACTAATACCTTTAACCTTTCTAACACTTTCTTCCCCGACATTTTTGCTTTCAAACCTACAAATTTTTCACCAGGATGCCGGCCGTCTCATCTTTCATTTTCCCCAGGGCTTGTTTGTTTTTAACGCTGTATAGAGGATGTGACGAATCCTAATTGCTGGTGTTGAATCTATCTAGCTCACTTTCCATATCCCGATAAAAATCGTCGTAGAACAGACAGTTGGTGTCTGTGAAAAAAAAATGCGTGCGGTCTCCGTATTTTGGACGCATAAACTCGTAGTGAAATTCATACATCGTCAGGTTGGAAAGTTAGAGGATGCAGAAACTGGAGTAAGTCGGTAAGTTGCACTTGACGTTACAAAGCTTTAAGTTTACCTGTACGAGATTTTCGTTGAGGATTTTAAAGGAATCCGCGTGTGGTAGAGTGCTGTACTTGATTGATTTTTTGGATCGGTGGTCAATTTAACGGATAAACGCTCCGATTTGTTTTCCATCATTTTTCCGAATACCGAATTATTTTTCAATTTGAAAAAGTCTTTTTTGAACGTCGTCATAGCTAGTTGACGCTTCTCGGTGTTAACGTTTATGTAGGATTTTAGCCATTGCTTCTGACGAAATTTTAGAATTCTGCGGATGCCTTTCAAAATTAAACCGTGCTTCAAGTAGAATTGTAAATTCCTGTAATGAACTACGTAGTTTCTCTTAGGGAGCAGGTTTGTCGTCAGTTTGGAAGTAGAAACGATCTTCTTGTTTCATAAAGAGAGACACGAGTTTTGGCATTATTTTAAACTTTTCCGATGCTAAAGGATAATCGATGTGATCATCGTGTAGCTCGGGTGGATAGTCCAAGTTCACTTCCAATATATAGCCGTATTCCGAATTTTTTTCGACCAATGCCAAGCGAAATTCGAGAATTTCTTTCCTCGTCGGCCAGTTTAATCGATCATAGGGAAGGAATTCCGTCATGGCTAGCCCATATAAGTTGTTGACATCCAAATCTACTAGATACAGACTAGGTAAATTGTCGTCGTAAGTATCTGGTAGATATTTGTTATTGGCGATCGAGTGCCTTTCCGACACAAAAGTTGTTCCACCTCTGATACCGGAAGTTATAAAGTTATGCTTTCCTCCGTGCGTAAACAGTTCTAGTTCGACTTGGTTTTTTCAACGTGGCTGCCCAACTAAATCCTGGCGTGGATTCGTAGTAGCAAGGATCTATGCCGTCATTGACCGAGCAGTTTCCCTAAAAGTCTGAAAAATGTCGGCTAGACGATACACGTCGATCATCTGATATACGAGATGGTAATTTTTAAAAAACTTCTCCATCAGCAACTTTCAAACTGACGTTGCATGATCGTACTCTGTGTCGGTGATGCCTTCGCCTCGTAGAGGGGAGAAGAACGCCGCTTTAGGAGGTAATTCCTGGTCTTCAAACACATCCATAGACTGCACGTACTCGTACGGGTAGTGGCCTTTTTGCGTCAATAAATCCAAGATTTCTTCCTTTTTCGCTCCTGGCATGAACCAGTCTACCGAATCGAGAGCAGTTTTTCAGATGAGGAAGGGTCGATCTTTCTTGTGGTTTTCAGCCAAAGTTTCGAGCGAGGAAGATAGGAAACTATAACTGTCTAAAAACCGCAACATTATTGAAAGGTCCTTTCAACCGAAGGAAAAGTACAGCGTAATTGTCATACTCATGAAACGCTCGGTGTTTCTAGCAAGAACGTCTACTCCCGATGGGAAGTTTTCCGTTGCAGAAATCAGTAGATGCATATCGTAGCCTTCCAAGTTATGGAAGACGACCGGGATAGGATTTATTTTCCTAGCTTCCAGATTGGATTTTACATGAGAAGCACCTCTGAACTTTCCCGTGAAGTGGCAGTGATCTCTCATTTTATAGGAGATGATGTCTTTGTTGCAGTAGTAACAAGTATCGGTTTTCGCGAACCGCATTTCATCATCGGCAGTCATCATCAGTTGTTTTGGTCGTGCGATAATCGTGGCACTCTTTTGAATTTCGCTATTCATACATTCGTAAAACCAGGAGGAAATTAATAAAGCATACGCAGTATGCGGGGAGTAGCTTACTTGGATGATTCCGCAACCGGCATTTACCGTTTGCCCTGCCATCGTGCGGCAGATTTTGGCTCTACGACTAATAGCTGCGTTGGTCGCCAGATGGCGAAACTGGTATTGAGCGACAATATTTAAAGTTACGTTTTGTGAAGTTTAATGCAATTATTATTTTTACTCCAAAAATGGTGTATTATAGTTTATCCTGTTTTGTATAAGATTCGGATTTTGTAAAATCTAGCCAATCCCAAACAGTCTAGTAAAGCTACGTTGGGCCATGGTTTGAGCTCACGTTTTGGCCAATTCGACGGAAAACAACAATGGCGTCATTGTCTATCGCTTCGCCGACGAACGTTCGTTGTAACTTGCGCGTATTGACAATTCGGCTAGATATATGAAACAAATTGCAACGCTGACGATTGAGGTAAATCATTCTAGAACCGCCGAAAAATCTCGAAATGTAGTTTACTGCGACAGATACTTAAAATCCACTCGAAAAAACACGGCGTTTCAGTGGTTAGGCTTAGCTATTAACGGGTGTTACAAGTCAAGGAGGATGGTTGCCCGTCATGATGACGGCTTGTGGAAAGCGAGATCGGATTGAATAGAATGGCTGCGTGATACAGATCGAAGCTATAATTCATTGGTTTAAACTATAAGTCAAAGTACGTGAAAGTTCAATTTAAGAACTACGTCAGCAAACTACCTTCTCATTCGGCTATGCGAATTTTGTAGGTCAAGAAGAAATTAATCTGTTAACTTTGTTTATTTTGTCATCCACTCATTCTCCGAGCTCGGAAATGGTTAATCCATCGTGCTAATTACAAACCACACGTCTGTTAAAATATATACACGCTATAGTTTATTTAAATTAAATAAACGTATCGTTAACACGTCTGCACGTTCCGTCAATTAAAAGAGCAAAGTTTTAAACAAACTCCCGTCGTAGCACCTAGGCACCGTATCACGTGATATCCAGTGTGTGCTTCCTTGTAGTTTAAAAAAAATGCCGTATAATTATAAGGCCACTCAATCAGGGCCGTAGTTACCCAGTGGGGGGAGGCAAGAAAGACTGAAGAGGGCGTAAAGAGCTTATCCAAGTATAATTTTCTTTTCATATTTTTTTAAAGTCGTTTTCGTTTAAATATGAAGTGCAAAATTTAAAGTTAGACTTCATTCTTTCGTTGTTATGACGGGGGGGGGGG
>JAHWFP010233628.1:82451-109393 GCA_023313725.1 Lithobius niger | reverse complement strand
GGGGGGGGGGGGGAAGGACCATTGTTTACATGCGTGCCTAACCAGCGTTCAGAAAAAAAAACCGCCGTTCGCTTTCCAAACCACAGAGGCACGTCCACAAAATACGAGTAGGATGGCCTACCGGCCTAGCAATGCCACAACCACTAAGCCGCCCCCTGTCCATCGAGCTTTCATCTGGTGGGGGTTGGGGTGGGGAGATTGTTTACACGCGTGTCTAAGCAGTGTTAAGAAGAAAAAAACGACGATCACTTTCCAAACGGTGAGAACAGATAGCGAGCGTCATCTGCTCAAAACAAACAAGGATTGAATCTGCAAATTGAAACTGGGAAAAAAAACTCCCGTATACTTTCCAAACGGTGAGAGCCGGTGAGAGCAGAATGCGAGCGTCGTCTGCTCAAGGCAAACTGGGATTGAAGCTGCGTTCGTCGCTCACTATTAGTGGAGCGATGATCGCAGCTATCTCAGCTGGTTTGCATCTGCTACGTCAGCCTTCCCCCTAAAATGCGAATGTGTTCTGCTCTCTGATTGGTTAAAGCGATATCGCCTTCTGATTGGTTGGAAGTCGAGTGAACTGGTTCGAAGAACGAAAATTGTGTTTCGTTGAAACTTACAAACCTGCTGTACGACACTGGCCACTTTAAATCAAATGTAAGCAAACTAATCTGCGTAAATTTAAGCATATAAACCAAAATCAAGCATGTATCTTAATTTCTAAAGCATAAACTGAAATAATCTACAGAATTGACAAGAAAATGTGATATTTTCACTTAGGCTGGGGTTTACGTGTTGTGGTGAAGCCCCATTCCAAAACGACAAGTGCCGGATTCTATGGCCGGGAGTTAGAGTTGTGTACTCCCCGTTTCATTTCCTCCTGGTAAAACTTATCCACCGCGTCCTCGCCGAGGTAGAATTTTTGACTCACGATTTCATTTTCTGGACCAACAATGACGTAGCCAAAACTAGTAGGCGAATGCAAACTGACTTTAGTAGACGAACTCAAAGATGGATCGGTGCTACTGACCATACATTCGAAATTTGCTTAAATTACCCAAGGATGAGGATTGCGTCTATCATAGTGGAGGAATTTTAACGTGTTAGCGCCAGGTGGTAAGAAAGTGAGTACTTTACACCCTATTCAATCTCACACATTTACTGGTGTGCTCCTTCATGGATTGTTCTTTAGCAAAGGCTGCGAAGCAGTTACGGCAGTAAAATTTCCTGTTACAATCAACAACTCGAAATTAGAGTACCCTATCAATACCGAGGATGGCGCAGTAAAGAGTATTTCCTTTTTCGACGGATGTTAGCAACAGGTCAATTACTTCTTCTACCATATTTTTGTTCACTCTCACCGGGTGTAATCCAATCGATCCCTTGTAAGAAATTACGTTAATGGACAAATTGTTGACTCGTTCGAAGGAATCAATTTGACGTAGATTCACGGGAAACGTCAACATGGAATGGTCTATGGTATTCAAAAATGGTTCGTAATATTTTACCTCGGTTTCGTAGCACTTCATTTTAGCGGCTAAAACTGAATACAGAAAGCATTTTTCGTCAGAATTTTCCACATTCACTATAACTTCGCTCTTCTTGCGTAATGCACTCGGCAAGGGTAAAAAAGAACTAGGGCAAAAAGGATCGATTTTTGCCACTCTTACTGTTATACCCCGAACTTTCAAAAAGTGCCAACCACTACCGTTTTCTTCGAAAGTTTCGACGGACTGTTGTATTTTTTTGCAAGCATCTTCCAAAATTTCCGACACGTCAGATTCGTTGTAAATAGCTGTATAGAGGGACCGGAAATAGGCTCACACTGTGTTGGAATCCCTGCTAAAATCTGCTTCTAAACACAATTGAAATTTACAATTGGTCAGTTGATCTAAGCAAGTCGTAATAAGAAATTTGAGCGGACAATGCAGTAAATTGAGCGCTAGGGATGAATCGAGATATTCAGTTTTGCGGAAATAAATTCGATGCGTATCATCATGCACCAACTTGCAAGTTACTTCGCCTTCAATATCTTTTAACTCGTTTTCGTAGAGTAAACACGCTGGTCGAAGATCGGATCGATGGTTGGGAAGATGATGGATCAATTCTTGTCGAGTTGCGTAGACATTTCCACAATACGTACACGTAAACGACGATTTTGAATTCATTTTTCTTTTTCTCGAGAGAAAACTCTTCATTCCTTTTATTATATTAAGAAAACAATTTTTCATATCCGTACAATTCTCTTCCTTCCCTAGGTGAGTCTAAAAAATATGCGGGAAGAATTTACAAATAAAGGTTCCCACCCTCCTCCAGATTGCCGAAAAAGGTATTAAAGGCGCCCTCTTCTAGATTGACATCCCGCATTTTCCTCCAAATCGATGGAAGCCACCGGAACCCCTCGTGTGTCCAGAAGTTACCCTCACTTTGATCCGGAAGTGACGTAATGGGAGGTCCAGATCAACGAAAACGAATGAAAGGTAGTAAAAGGCACTTTTCCACCATCCGCTATCTTGACGAATACAAAAAATAGGTTTTAACCCTCCTCCAGTTCGACGAACCCATGCTTTTCATCACGTGAATGAAAGTGCATCATTACCCCCACTTTTATCAGGTGAGAGGAAGTGGTATCGTAGATTGTAGCAACCCACCAGATTGACGGAAGCCAAAAAAAGGTAGTAAAAAGCACCCTCCTCCAGATTGATGAAAAATGGAAGGACGCCCCACTTTTCATTAGGTTAGCGGAAGTGCATCATTACCCCCACTTTTATCAGGTGAGCGAAAGTGGTATCGTAGCAACCCTCCTCCAGATCGACGAAAGCCGGGGTAAAAGGTAGTAACCCCCTCCAGATTGATGAAAAATGAAAGGCCGCCAATACCCCCACCTATCATCAGGTGAGCGGAAGTGCATCATTACCCCACTTTTATCAGGTGAGCGGAGGTGCGGGTATATAGCTTACTGTTCACTTCGCTCACTTAATCAGCGCACACATTTCCTCAGAAATGCTACCTAATCAAAGTCACACCAAGAATTTGTGTTACTACTACACTTTACGTGGGTTTAGTTGTTTCACTTATTTTAAGATTTGTTTCTTTACATCCTGCTTGGTGACGATTTTTCCAATGGTTCCTTACCACATCACTTTCTGATGACCCCACACTTGCAAAAACAGCTGCAGAATTCAAGTGAAAATGCCACAGCTTGAATGCAAATTAGGCCTATACAACGACACAAGACATTAACTCTTATCCAAAGCTGCTCGTGTTTTAGCACAAATAAGAGAGGAACTGGCTGATATCCTTACGTAAGAACTAATGCTCGAATAGTGTTGTTTAAATTATACAAACTCACACGTAAAAGTATTCCTAGCACCCCTTTCTCGTGTCAATATATTTTCTGTACGTATTTTAGTATTTAACATTTAATTTTTTCTGTCTTTGTGTTGCTCCTAAACGATTATTCTCTTGTCCTAGATTTGTCAGTTATTATAGAATCGGTGAATGACTCCAATTTTAAAACGGGTAATAAAATAGTACTGCGAAAAGCTACGCGTCTTTACTGATTGTTACTGAGAACAACAATTTAGTGACTCGCTCCTTGTTGGTCTGTTGACGCCAGACTGTTGTTGATGGACGTTCCAGAAAAAAATGTGGCAACAATCATGACGTCATGTATTGTTGAGGCATTGTTGGGTGATTGTTGCCGATTGTTGCAAATGGTCATTTTTCGTTAATTTCGGTCATTTAGGACCCAGCTCGGACTTTGAAAATACGCCTACACAACGAACGGGTTAATTTGCTTTCTTTTGACAAACTTCTCATATTTGTAGCCTTCTACTTCCAGAGGAGAAGATGATCATCCCCAACCAACCAACCAACCAACCAACCAAGCATAAACTGCATCTTTTTAATGAGGAGAGACTAGCGGAGTCGCTCGCTTCGCTCGCTCATTCCGCCGCGTATCGCTGCGCTCGAGGAGATTTCTTGCTGAAACTCATATGGTGCTGACAGACACTCCTTGCAAAAAATTATCAAACATATGTTCAAGGAAGTGATCCAAATAATGTGCGCATTTTTCCACTAAGGATAAAATATTCAGGCTACAACTTACTACGAGTGTTTAAGAAAAAGTGCTGTCTCTGATGACAAACGATGATTTTCGTTCGCTTCGCTGACTCAATCAGCCCACACATTTCCTCAGATAGGTATCTGAATCATTGTAACACCGAGAACCTCACATCACATGTAATTTGTGTTAGTACTACACTTTACATGGGCTTTTTGGTTTCACCTTTTTAAGATTTTTTTTCTTTACGTCCTGCTCAGCGAAGATTTTTCCATCGGTTCCTTATCACTTCACTTTCTGATGATCCCTCACTAGGTGAAACAGCTGCAGAAATCAAGTGAAAACGCCACGGTTCCAATGATCTTTTATCCAACATAGAAAGTCGTTTATTTGCACTACAGTATAAATATTTAGCTTACTACTGTTTCTGATGACAAACGATGATTTTCGATCGCTTCGCTCACTCAATCATCGCAAACATTTCTTCAGGAACGTGACTAAATCAATGTAACCACCAAGAACCACACATCACTTGGCGAAAACAGCTGTAGAAATCAAGTGAAAACGCCACGGCTTGAATGCAAATTAGGCCTACACAAGAAACTAACTCTTATTCAAAGCTGCTCGTGTTTTAGCACAAATATGGAGGGAACGTAAAACCTAAAAAAAACTTACGTAAAAAGTAATGCTCGAATATTGTTGTTTAAATTTACACAAACGCACACGTAAAAGTATTCCTGGCACCCTTTCTGGTGTCAATATGTTTTCTGTACGTAATTTAGTTTTTAGCATTTAATCTTTTTCCGTCTTTGTGTTGCTGCTAAACGATTATTCTCTTGTCCTAGATTTGTCCGTTATTATAGAATCGGTGAATGACTCCAATTTTAAAACGGATAATAGTACTTAGTAAAATAGATAATAAAAGCTCCGCGTCTTTGCTGATTGTTACTAAGAACAACAATTTAGTAACTCGCTCCTCGTTGGTCCGTTGACGCCAGACCTTTGTTGATGGACGTTCCAGATAATTTCGGGCAGATGACCGGGTGCAGTTAACGCTCGCTAAAAAACCCTTCGACCCTTTTTTGATAATTTCGAAAAAAAAATTGGCAACAATGATGACGTCATGTATTGTTGAGACATTGTTGGGTGATTGTTGCCGATTGTTGCAAATGGTAATTTTTCGTTAATTTCGGTCATTTTGGACCCAGCTCTGACTTTGAAAATACGCCTACCCAAAGAACGGATTAATTTGCTTTCTTTTGACAAACTTCTCATATTTGTAGCCATCTACTTTCAGAGGAGAAGATGATCATCCCCAACCAACCAGCCAACCAACCAACCAACCAACCAAGCATAAACAGCATCTTTTTAACGAGGAGAGATAATCCGATTTATTTAAACCCTGGTAAAAGCTACGAAGTGGCGCTTATTAAACGCAGCAAGCAGTCTGCACTAAAGACTGGCCCTGTGAGGATACAGAATACACTAATATGAGAAAGGAAGAAAAGACAAGTGCCACGACTGGGATTCGAACCCAGAACTTTCCTCTTACTGGACGGGGGCTCTAACCACTGCAATACCGGGGCGGGTTCAGGCTACAGCCGATCTAAGTAGCTATTCAATCTTTCTCAGTGGTGACCTAGAGATCACAAACATACATACAAGGAGGAAAGGCAACATTGCTTCTTGGCCTCCACACTAGAAATAATACAAGTAGTAAATAAAAAAGAAATCACAAGGTAAAGGGTAAACGAAGCAAGCAGTCCGAATTAAAGACTGGCCTTGTGAGGATAAACAATACACTAATCTGAGAAAAAATAAAAGAAAACTGCACCGACTAGACTCGAACCCAAGACTTCCAGCTGAGCAGAACCCACCCTGGTAGCGCAGTGGTTAGAGCGCCCGGCTAGTAAACGGGAAGTCCTGGGTTCAAGTCGCAACCGCGGCAGTTGACTTCCCTTTCGTTCTCAGATTCGTGTATTGTGTATCCTCAAAAATAGCCTTTAAGGGTGGGTTAGCACGAGTCGTGGGGTTTCATTTAGGAACCTACTTGAGGATTCGAGAAAGTCAAAATATCGTAGAAATATTAAATACTAGTTGTTCCTCTGCGTAACATACGTTGGTCTACCTGATTCCCGCTGATACAACTCGGCTCTAATAGTCAGCATTAAGTAATAATGATTGTTTCTAATTGTTACAGCGCATATATGTTCTAATTGTCAGTCGCTCGCCGTTTTTCTTTGCTACCGTGGCAAGAATGAGCCTGCTCGCCCTCTTGCTGATTGTTGAAGCTTCGTTTGTTTATTCCTGCCTAATAATGCCTCATCAAGTCTGCTCACATCATCATGCACGACGACAGCCGTGTATGTATATGATTTTGAAGTCCTCTCTCCAGCACAACTAAAACTATTAATTTCTCCGTTTCTATTAAATATATTTCGACCAAACTTGGCCAGATAGTAGATAGCAAGTTTTCCAAACTTTACACCAACTTTTATGAAATTTCGTGCAAGAGTAAACGTAGGAAGCCACACGTAAATTGGAAAACTGTTCACTTGGTGTTGTTGTTCTTCTTGTGTGACACGGTTTCAGAAAAAAACTACTGCACTTACCTAAAATCTGTAACATGATCTTAGCCAAACATTTCCCTGGGCTTCAACCTTACAGGGACCACTTTTTCGATTGGTCCATCCATTCCAGAGTTACGGGTCCCTGAACGATCATTTTGATTGTTTTACATTGTTTTAACCATTGTAATTTGGGAACAATGCCACTCAGCAAACTCCAGATCCATTCATCGTGCACGTGTTATGTATTTGCTAAAAAGTTCATTGTTGAAGGGCAAAAATAAAGAATTGGTGTTTCAGCTAAAGACATATAGATTTAAACCAAAGTAAGCTACGTTGTTCATTTCGAGGCCTCAGAAACGATAGGATGGCGTATTTATTTCGTAAATGCAGGCTTTCAGAGCTGAGTTGAATTGTTTCAAAGTGGCCAGCAACAATGCATACATAAACCTTTGTAGCATGACGCCATAGCCGTACAAAAGGTACACGGATAACTAACAAAAACGTCAAGTGTGCCGTCAAAAAGAGGGTTATATGATTGAAGTTTCAGTTTACTTGTTAAAATATACACGGATAAAATTTGGATGATTTTTAATTGAAATAATCAAATGTACAATTGAGAAAATTGCATCTGTTTAAGTGTTGTTGTGCCTTGCCTATCATATATTTCAACCGTAAAGCACAACAGCGCTTAAACAAATGCAATTTTCTCAATTGTACATTTGATTATTTCAATTAAAAAGCATCCAAATTTTATCTGTGTACATTTTAACCAGAAAAGTGAAACTTTAATCATATAACCCCCTTTCTTACGGCACACTTGACGTTTTTGTTAGTAATTAGGTCTGCTCCTGAACTAAGTCTGCTCCTATGGGGGGCCATTTCCCCCCCCCCCCTTCCTCCAGATCGACGAACTTCCGCATGCTGGATGTGGGAAGCGTATAAGTAGGGGTAAGTATATAACGTGACCGGAAGTGACGTCATAGACCTCTCTATTACCCATAATACCTTTGTTACATCATGGTTGTCAGGGGTAACCTTTGGGTTTAGAAGAAACAGAGCCCATATGCAAAATCAGTCAGCCTACCGGTCAACCAACTGGCTGTTTCCTTCGACCCCTGCTAGGTCTCTAGTCTAGGGGGATTTTTGGCGGTTAGGCCTTTAGTAGGCCCAATTTGGTTAGGCCCCTGTAGCCTAAATGTTTCCCTAACGCAAGTAAGCTTTTCTCCTAAAACTAGTCTAACAGTTAGCTCTCCTACGTTGAGTTTTATTTAGCGTCGTGGTGCAGAAACCCGTTAATTAATTTTGTTTCCTTTGGGTTTTTCTTCACGGGAGGTATCCTTGTGTTTTTTTTCTTGCTTGCTAATTTTGTTAGGCCCAAGTTAGGGTTCCCTTCTGGGAGTGTCAGTTTGGCCCTTTTCAGGGTTTTGTTTTGTACCTTAAGGCGAAACATGGGTTATCCGAGCAATGGATAAGTACGGGCCTTAATTTCCATTGTTTAGTTAGGCCTATGCTACTAGTTAAGCCTAACGTGTTCAGATCTTGCTCAAATTTGGTAGGTATGCAGAAGGGTCTTGGGAATCCGGTTTTAGGGTTTAAAACGTTAAACTTTTTTAAGTCTAATTCAGGGCCTTTTTTGGATTTTGGAGTTTTCCAAGTTTTGGGGTACAATAAAAACGTTGTAACTAATAACGATTTTTTTATTTATGGTGCAATTTGACTTTTTAAAGTTAAATTTCAAATTTCGGGTGTGGTTTAGTAAAGGGGAAGACTTTTCTTTGGCGTTAGGGTTTTCCTACGGCAATTTCCAATTTGGTGTCTTCATAAAGAGCAATATTTACTGGGACGTTTTTTTCCCCAACAGTTTTTTCCCAAAATTAACTTAATTTTCGGCTTTCAGAACTAACTTAATTTTATAATGTGTGAAATGTGTCGAGTCGTTTAGTAGTTGATGTTTCGGTTTTTCTTAAAGAATGCTTTTTTCGATTTTTAGTTCAGTTCTTGTTTCTCCTATTCAGCGGCAATGTTCGAAGCTTGTTTTGCCCATTCAGCGGCATGCATCAGTTGTTTCGCCTGTTATATGGTAATAGTTGCGAGTTGGGTTTGGCTTTTATTGGCAACGTTCAACAGTATGTCTGTTTTTCTCCCTTTTCTGGTTATAGAGGTTTCGTTCAGAAAAGCTATTTTTGTGTCAGTTTAAGCCATAGACAGTTCTGATCGGATCATAGGAGCAATTTCTTGTTCATTCGATAGTGGTATAAATGGTAGTAAGTGGTTGTAAGTTTGGCTTGCATGACGAAACTTTTGCTATTTCATTTTCATCGGCTACAAACGTAGTTGTAACCCATTTCCACAACGGTGGGATTGGTGTTTGCAAAGTTGCCAGTGTAGACGCAGGAAGTCGTATCCGGACGCAGGCTAATTTTCACTTACGTAGAGTGAAAATAATCGATCATAACAGCTTGGCATGAGTTCCAGGGTCACTTTATGTTTTCTTAACCCGCAGTTTAAGAGTTACATTCAACTTTTACGTTTATCGTCGAAAACAAGAAATAAAAGAAGGAATAATAGAAGTGTTTTTTAGTAGTTATGGAATGTCTTTGTAGCTTTCCAGACATGTTTGAAGTAAACTTTGACGTGGTTAGGATGTTACAAAATGATTATGTGTCTGAAGTTTAGAACCAAGATTTGCGAGGTGACATTTTCAGCTGCTTGTGGGTGGTGGGTTTGTCTTAAATCTTGTTTACTTGTATTTTTTGCTGAGGCCAATGGCCAATCATAGTCTTATTAGTATTAAAAAACGCTTTAATGTATAAAATGCGGATGTACGCCTTAAAAAACTTAAAGCCCTAAAGGAACAGATATTGCAAAGACATGTAAGCCATACGTGTAAAAGAATCTCCAGCGACCCAAAAAACAAGCTGGAGCTTTTTTACACGTATTAGTGCGACGCAGATGGTTTACATGTCTTTTTAATATCTGTTCCTTTAAGGCTTACTTCTGTATTTTATACGCTTAAGCATTTTTTAATACTAATATCCATTATTATTTTTTTCTTGTTTCAGTAAGAATAACACAGAAAAGAATACTGTAATCATAATAAAATAACAGTTATAAGACAGCCTTTTAATACTCAATTTCAAGAGCTATAAAAATTGAAAATCGGTTCTTTGGTTCAATATCTAGTTGAGAGCAAAATTTCCCCAAGAAGAAGAACAACAATAATTGTAGTCACATTAAAGTAGCACTCGAAAGTCCATATATCTTCTTCGTCCCTATGTTTTAAGCTATAAAACTTGAGCATCGGTTCATTGGATCGATTTTCAGGTGTAAGACAGCTGTTACGGGCCAGAATTTGGACTAACTATGAAAATCGAGGTAAAAGCCGGGAAATTTGGCACACAAGTCAGTTCTTAGCTAATAAATCAAGCTAGCTATGGTCTCTCGAGTACCCCTAAGGCCCTTTCCTGTCCCCCTACCATACTCACCTGCACTACTATGAATTTTGGTTCACTAATCATTCCTAGTAGTAGAATTGAACCAGCTGTGGATCCCATGAAATACTACCAAAGCCTTCCCCAGCATCCCCCCTCCTGTGCACCCCATATAGCATCAATGACCAACAAATTCTTGCTCATCGTACTAAAACGAGAATTGGTACACAAGTCGTTCTTAGAAGTACAAATCGAACTAAAATCTGTTGGTAATCAATCTCATGGAAAGGACACAAGGAAGCACTTGGGGTGGACGTATTTCAAGGAATTCCATATGTAGTTCGATCTCCACTGCTACAATGCATGTTCATAATACGTTCAACCAGAACTTGTTGGTTATTGATGCTCTATGGGGTGCACAGGAGGGGGATCCTGGGGGAGGCTTTGGTGGTATTTCATTGGGATCCATGGCTGGTTCAATTTCTACTAATAGGAATGATTGGTGTACCAAAATGCATGCTTTCACTACGATCAACAAGAATTTTTCGGGTGTCAACCTCATGGAGCGGGAATAGGGAGCAGCACTGAAGGGCCTTGGAGGATTTCGCGAAAGTTCCACAGCTAGTTTGAATTCTACTGCTGACAATGACTTGTGTACCAAATTTCATTCTTTTAGCACTATCTGAAAGAATTTGGTGGTCACGCCTCAAGGAGGGAGCACGGGGGGGGTGGGGGGGGGGGGAACCTTCGTGGTGCCTTGTAGATTATCTCGAGGAGGTTCATTAGATAGTTCAATTTGTACTATTATGAATGACTTGTGTACCACAATTTAAGCGTTTACCCCGATCTGCAATAATTTGTTGGTCAAGCATCAGAGAGGGGGAACATGGGAGCGCTAGGGGACCCCTTGGGATATTTCGTGGAGGTTCCATGCTTGGTTTGATTTGTAATGCTAAGAATGACTTGTGTGCCAAGTTTCATGATTTTAGCTCGATCTGCAAGAATTTATTGGTCAAACCTCAATGGGGAGCACAGGATGGCACTGGGGGTCTTTTGATGGTATTTCTTGGGGGTTCCATGGCTGATTCTATTTATGCTTCTAAGAATGACTTGTGCACCGAATTTTAAGTTTTTAGCTTGATCTATAAGAATTTGTTGTCTAAGCCCCTGGGAGGGATCGTGGGTGGGGGGAGGGGTACTGGGGGGGGGGGGAGGCGCTGAAGGCACTTGGGGCATTTCATGGGGGTCCATGGCTGGTTCTATTTTTAACGTTAAGAACGACTTGTGCACCAAATTTCATTATTTTAGCTCGATTTGCAAACATTTGTTACTCCACTTAATGATTTCTGCCCAATTCTCTACAATAATAATCGCTCTGCTGACGAGAATACTGCAGTCACATCAAAATCGTGTTCAAAAGGCCCTGGTCGGTGTTAATACCTACATTTTAAGCTACACAAATTGAAAATCGGTTCATTGGTTCGATCTCTAGGTGAGAGCAAAAGTTACAGCCTATTTGGCTTTTCGTGTCAAGAATATTGTACTTACATTAAAATAGCCTGCGAAAGACCCTAGGCCTTGTCCAGACCTACATTTTAAGCTATAGAACTTGAAAATAGGTTCACTGGTTCGCTCTCCAGGTGAGGGCAAAGAGTCCCAACAACAAGAACAAGAAGAAGAAGAACAACAACAACAAGAACAACAACAACAACAACAAGATATGGCCATGCTGTGGATGCAGAACGGTTCGATTGTTGTCATTAAAATTTGTAATGCGGTGAATTAGTTACGACACGACCCCAAATACCAAATTTCGTTGGTCTATGTCAATTCTGGGCGAAATATACGAGTTCAAAGTTTGACGTTTAACTTGGAAGTTCATGCTGAGGCTTACATAAGGACTGCTACCACGGTCCTCGATGTGTCTAATCTAACATGGCGAGAATGATCTATGCACTGTAATTTTATATTCGTTTCCTGCGATCTAGAACCTTCTAGAACTTTCCATTTCTTCTTTCAGGGGTGACCTTTGGGTATAAAATAAACAGAGCCAGCATGCAAAATCAGTCAACCTTCGGTCATCCACCTGGCAAGTTCCTTCGACGCCTGCTAGATCTCCTTGCTAGGGGAATTTTTGGCAGTTAGGCCTATAGTAGGTCCAATTTGGTTAGGCTTCTTTAGCCTAAATGCTTCCCTAACCTTAGTAAGCCTTTCTCTTAAAATTAGTCTAAGCCTTAAGTTCCACAGCTTCATGTTTTGTTCTATCTAACAGTTCGCTTTCCTACATTGAGTTTTATTTTGCAATGTGGTGCTGAAAGCCTGGAAATAATCTTGTGTCCTTTGCGTTTTTCTTCACAGGAGGTGTCGTTGTGTTTTTTTTGCTTGCGAATTATGTTAGGCCCAAGTTAGGGTTACTTTTTGGGAGTGTCAGTTAGGCCCTTTTCAGGATTTTGTTTTATGGCTGAAGGTGAAACCGGGTAATCCGAGCAATAGCTAAGCCCGGGCCCTAAGTTCCATTGTTTAGTTAGGCCTATGCTAATAGTTAAGCCAAACGTGTTAAAATCTTGCTCAAATTTGGTAGGCATATGCAAAAGGGTCGTGGGAATCCGGTTTTAGGGTTCAAAACGTTAAGCCTTTTTTAAGCTAATTTAGGCCCATTTTGGGTTTTTGAACTCATGGAGTACAATAAAAACGTTTTTACTAAGAACGATTTTTTATTTAAGGTAAAATTAACATTTTAAAGTTAATTTTCGAATTGCGGATGTGGTTTACCAAAGGGGATGACTTTTCATCATCGTTAGGGTTGCCTTATGGTAATTTGCAATTTCGTGTACTCATAAAGAGCAATATTTACTGGGACGGTTTTTTCCCCAAGGGTTTTTTTCCCCACGATCAACTCAATTTTTGGCTTTTAGAACTAACTTAATTTTAAAGTTTGTGAAGTGTGTCGGGTCGTTTAGTAGTTGATTGTTTCTGGTTTTTCTTAAACCATGCTTTTTTCAATGTTTAGTTCAGTTCTCGTTTCTCCTATTCAGTGGCAATGTTCGAAGCATGTTTTGCTCATTCAGTGGCTTGCATCAGTTCTTGTTTCACCTGTTCTACGGTAATAGTTACGACTTGGTTTCGTCTTTTAGTGGCATCGTTTAGCAATATGTCTGTTTTTCTTCTTTTTCTGGTTATAGAGGGTTTGTCCAGAAAAGCTATTTTTCTGTCAGTTTATGTCATAGAGTTCTAATCGACTCATAAGAGCAATTTCTTGTTCTTTCGAAAGTGGTAAATTTGGCTTGCATGAGCAAACTTTTGCTATTTCATTTTCATCGGTTACAAACGTAGGCATTGCCCAGTTCCACGACAGTGGGATTGGGATTTGCAAAGTTGCCAGCTTAGGTGCAGGAAGTCGTCTCCTGTTGCCGGCTAATTTTTACTTACGTAAAGTACAAATACTCGATCATGACTCCTACACATGGCTTCCAGGGTAACCTTATGTTTTCTTAACCCACAGTATAAGAGTTACAGTCATCTTTTACGTTCATCAGCAAAAACAAGAAAGTGTTTTTTAGCAGTTAGAAAATGTCTTTGTAGCTTTCCAGACATGTTTGAAATAAAGTTTGACATGGTTCGGGTGTCATAAAATGATTATGTGTTTCAAGTTTAGAAACAATATCTAGAACCTTCTAGAACTTCCCATCTCCCATAATACTTTTGTTACTTCGGGGTTGTCAGGGGTAACCTTTCGGTATAAAAGAAATGGAGCTAGCATGCAAAATCAGTCAGCCTTCGGGCCAGCCAACTGGCTGGTGCCTCGGCCCCCTACTAGGTCTCGTGGTTAGGTTGATTTTTGGCAGTTAGGCCTTTAGTAGGCCCAATTTTAGTTAGGCCTCTTAGCCTAAACGTTCCCCCAACCTAAAACAAGCCTCTTTTTCCTAACACTAAGTTAACCCTAAAGGTCCCAGATCCCGAGTTTGGTTCAGTCTTATTTTACGTGCTATCCCACTTTAGCTCTTTTTGTGTGAAGTGTCGCATTGGGAGAGAAGGTATCAAAAGCCATTTGGAGGCAGCAGGAGGAGGGGTTACGTTTGATGCCATGTCTGTTTGACCATGACCATTTCGTGTTTCCCCTCTACATTTGTTAACGAACATTCTTAAGTGAAAACTACGATTTAATGATTTAAATGTGATTTATTTTGAAAGTTTGATTTGTTCCTAACATTATAAAGCTCTGGATTTAAAGAACTGATCAGATTTTTTCTACATAACTTGCAATTGAAGAATTCATTCAGGATGCATCTAACTTAATGTTCTCTCGCTAACCAGTAACAAGAGCTAACCTGTCGAGGGGCGGGTTGTGAATGAGTAATCGTTTTTTGAATTCATGCCTTTAGTAAGCTTTCCCATCATCTCCATCTGAATTGGGCAAATAAGGGATAAGTTGGAAGTTAGGTCATCATCTTCAGTTAGAGGGAATGTAGTTTTTCTTGTTTTGTGTACGTTTACGCTTAGTTGTGAATAACAACCCTGGAGATAGGTGTGTTAAATGGGCTTCACCTGGTGCTGTGTTTTATCTCCAATTTACACATTTACTTAGTAACTGACACTCAGCATCTTAAATTAGTGGTTTTAATTCATGTGTCAATCAGCTGGTTTTGTGGTAACGTTTTTAACATTACTTTAACCAAACATTTAACATCAAGTCACATTTAATTTAAACCAATTCGTGTGTGTGTCGGCTGTCACCGACCATAAGGCAACTTTCACAAATTTTTGTCTTTCGATTTTTGACTTTCTTGGCTACATTGATTGTAGATGTTTGTATTCTTACTCAACCAAGGGTAAATGTCAGTAATGTTTATTAGTTAGTCTTAATAACCATTGATTATTGGTTGACAGCCTTATGCTATTGATATTTTATGGCGCTCTTACGACTACAATTTTGAAATCCTTATTGGTTCTGGCTAAGTCATTAAAATATTCGGGTAATTATGTTTATGCAGCAAGTTTTCAAAGTAAATGTCTAAGTTTTGATACTAACAAGTGCCCATGCTTTTTATTGAATGATACTACGACATCGACATGGTTCAGCCTTGCTTGAATAGTAAAATGAGTATGTCATTGACAGATAAAAAGCTTAAATGTCGCCATATCACTTACCTGATGAATTAGTGTTTAGTTTCAAATGAACTTCTTCATATTATTTTTGAAGAATTTCTGGCAAACATTTCTTTATACATGTTATATTTATTAATAATTTTAAGAAACAAGAGCTCTTCTTTTTCCGAGGGTACTGGAATGCGGGTTTCCACAGCCTTCCATATTCTAACATTAAACCTTGACTGGGAACTTAGTTTTCACAAATTCTCTGATGTTAGGGCCTATTATTATACTGGGTGAGGCAAAAGTCTGGTCACAAGCAAATAAATGCAGACGTAATGGTCCTACGTTAATTCTGAAGACATATTTGTAATGTAAGACAGATATGGGGTAGCCAATGAAGATATTTTCAATGACCTTGAAAAAAGCCTTCAAGGTCATCTGAATTCTATCTTCCAAACGGCGCAAGATACAGAAAAAAGTGAATTACAAAGTTGTATGCGAGCATCAAACATGACAAACTGAGAAAACAGATTGATAATCGGAGCATAATTGCAATAGTTAGGACGAAAATAAAATAGCAACATAGTCTTCCCTGAACGTTTTAACTGCTATGTAGTGAAGCTTAGGGGGCTGCTTCTACAAGCGAGTTCATGCATTCCGTGTGTTTCCTGCAGCAATGAGTGCAGTTAAATTTCAGATTGCAGTAAACGAATTAGGCGTAAAGTAATGAGCTATCATTCACAACACAGAAAGTCACGTTCGGTATGTGATTACTTTCTCATTTTACATTTATTTTGTTTTCGCCGAAACCTAATGCCCGTTTGAGTGATTTCCAGGCGGGTTACTTTCTCATTTTACATTTATTTTGTTTTCGCCGAAGCCTAATGCCCTTTTGAGTGATTTCCATGCCGGTCGCAACAACCGCCCAGCAATAAAAAAAAAAACGTTTTGGCATTACAAATGCCCTCACTTTAATCCAAAGGTCGGAAAACCCTGTACATTCGAATGCCCGCACTTTTTAACAGCTTCTTAAATCATTTGTCATTGCAGATTACATCCATTAAAGGGTAAATTATAGGTTTATGGTGAACAGGAAGCAATTGACAAGATGAATTACCGTCACTTGCTCACTGGCAGAGAGGATTTATATATCTGCCATCTAGGACTACGCAGATAGCCCCCCCCCCCCCCTTCATAACAGAGTGCTTTCATCAGCCTTTCTTTCCCGGAAAAACGTTTCAAGAAAAATTCAGGATAGGCCTACAATCAGAATGCACCGATAATAAGGTGGTCGGGTGGGAAAGTAGGTTTAAAGGTGTGGGCATTCGTATCCGTAAATAAACTTTTTTTTTTGGGGGGGGGGGGTTGTGGGGGGACGGAATTTTACCTTGCAGTAGTAGTAGGCTAATTGTAGCATTATTCGAACGTACATGTTACCGACTGGAGGACATGGCGTAAATAACTGAGGGGGAAAGGAGGTGGCTGAGAGGGCAGGAATGAAAGTGCCCCAAAGAATGAGGTGAAAATATTTGAAAAAATTCAATTATTTGCTTTTTACTTCAAATGTTTTTTTCATTATGGTGCCATACACTTCACAACACAAGAAAAATAAATCTCAACTTAACAATACAATGGTCATACATTTTCTAGTAGCAGGGGTGGAAAGTGGGATTTAATTTTCACCCGAAAAAACATTTTTCCGCCTTAGGAAATGAAGTGTGGGCATTCGTAACAATTAACAACAATTCGTTTTGGTGGTTGGGGTAACCAGGCTGGATGTCACTCAAAGGGGCATTAGCACCGGAAAAAAAGTAAAATCAAAACATAATCACATACCGAACGTGACTTTCTGTGTTGTGAATGATGGCTCAATACATTAGACCTAATCCATACCATACGTTGTTTTCTTTTATTGCATCCTGAACTGCACTCGTTCACTTGCATTGATTGACGCAGGAAAGACTCGTATCACATTGCTGCACTCTCTTGTAGAAGCAGCCCCTAAGCTTCACTGCATGGCAGTTAAAACGTTCATGAAAGACTTTGTTGCTATTTTGTTTTCCTCATAAGTATTGGAATTGTGCTCCGATTTTCAATGTTTTAGCAGTTTGTCATGTTTGATGCTCGCGTAAAACTTTGTAATTCACTTTTTTCTGTATCTTGCACCATTTGGAAGATAGCATTCAGATGACCTTGAATGATTTTATCAAGGTCATTGAAACTATCTTTATTGACTTCTCCATATCTGCCTTACATTACAAATATGTCTTCAGAATTAACGTAGGACCATTAGATCAGCAGTTATTTGCATGTGACCAGACTTTTGCCTCATCATGTATATACAGTGCTCTGTATTACTGTTATTGTTGTACTTAAGTCATGCTATGTAACATCATGAATGGTTGTAGTCCTGAAGATTGGTGGTTTTGGTGCACCAACGATGTTGAGATCTAGAACCAACATGTTAATAACTTTAGGGTGCACTTTGGAGCTAGTCCCTAAATAGCAAAAAAACTTCTTGAAGATAGGCCACTCCTACTCAGCTTAACATGGAGCATCCTTGAGCCACTGCCTTAGATCTTCATAAGAACAAATCGCGTGGCCTTGGAACAAACTCTGAGTTCTATGATATTACTGGTTTCATCCCTGTATTGGGTAGAGTGGAGTTGCACACCCAGTAATATGTGCAATCCCACTATACCTATTTACCTATAATGTATTTGCTATTGCGGAATATATCGAAAAATGTACTTTAACAAATATTACAAAGTGTACTTTTAAATGTACGTCAGAATGTACTTTTTACATTAAATTGAAAAGTAATTTATGATTGCCAGGTACACTACAATTTCATTTAAGATATAGTTCACACCCCTGTTGAAAAAACATATTCTGAATAACTTTGTAGAATATAGCTTAAATTACATTGAAAATATAATAGAGCATAATTAAAACATATTCTGGATAACATTTATGACGTATTTTAATATACATTTAAACTTTAATAGAAAATACAATAAATGTGTAAGGCATTTTGAAACACATTCTAGGTAATATTTTACCATATACTTTGCAGTGTATTTTAAAATGCATGATTAAATGGCTTTCACCAACAATGTGCAAATATTTTCCACTAATAAAATATATTCTATGATGTAAAATGCAATACTTGTCTTCGTTCACTAAATATATTTTTCAAAACATTTGAAAATATATTTTTAAATACATTAAAAAAATTATGGCATCTCTTACTGTACGTTTAACAATATTTAAAAGGTTAGTAGTAACGAAGTATATATTTGAAAACATGCAACAATATATTTTAACTTTTCGACAATCAGGCTATAGCAGCCATCTGCCTTGCACCTACCAGCATGTCTTTAGTTGCTACTAGATTGTCTTCCTGCTTTTGCCTATTTAGCTTTCATGTGTTATCGAATTAGTTTAACGTTAATGAATAAATATATTTTCTTTAATATATTATTAAATTATCCGGATATATTAATGAAGTATTATATGGAATAAATTAATGTTGCAACGCAACCGCAGGATAGGTCTATAAATTTGTTGTTGACGTGGTCTGCATGTAAACGTAAACTCTACTATAGGCATCTTTTTTGGCATGTCATTGTAATTTTCCTCGATTGTCTCCAGTCGTTTGTTGCAGTAGTATCATTTGGTCCAAGGAAAAATATCTTGTGCATAAAAGAAACGGAAACGTATTCTTTTTGGGCATGCCACTGCTATTTTCCTTGATTTTCTATTATTCCAGTCTTTTGCTATAAGGGTATCATTTGGTGCAGGGAAAAAATCGTATAATCAAACAGTGGGCATCCTTACATCAGTGTGCTTGTATTATAAGGGCCCAGGTATAGCTTTACAGTACTAATTATTATTTGACTCTATAAAATTGTGCTATAAGAATAAGCATTACGATCATGAATACATAAAACCTGTCAAAAAATGACAAATATGCAGTACAAATAAATAACATATAACAAATTTTCGTTATTATAACTTATTCAGTGCAGCCTTTTTTCTTCCTAACAACAATTTTGCAATATAGTGAAATATTGGCGTACATGATCTTTATGAAAACAAAGCATTTTGTATCAGTTCTGTAACTTTTGGGCAAAATGGAAACTTATCAATTTATACGCAAGTGAAACATATTTTTAACCAAATAAATGTTGTTACATTCTCCAGTTTCCACAAGTTTGGTGAACTGAATATAAATTCTCCCTAGTCCTCAATTTGTTACTGCAAGTTGTCATTCAACAAGTTTTTTTTTTCCGTAAATAATTTTTTGTTACTTTTTTCTGAGTGTCGCACCCAAGTAAGTGGATCAAAAAATGGCAATTGTACAGATGAAAGATTATTTTAAAACTGTCACAAGATTGATTTTTATACAACACAAGCTCATGACAAGCCTTCATGTTTGTATGTTGACGTGGTCTGCTGGCAAATGTCAACCCTACTTTTTGAGCCTTTTTATGCGTCATCGCTATTTCCGCCATTCTTTTGTTACTTGGGTATCATTTGATGCAGGTAAAAATATCTTGTGTATAAAGTAATGGAAAACATGTCTTTTGGACACGTCACCACTATTTTCCCAGATTTTTCCCAGTAACTTGATGCACGGGATGCCATTTGGTGCAGGGAAAAATAATACAAAAACTAAAAATTCGAAAGTCAATCGGTTGGAGATGGATAGTAAAGTTACATACATACATTATATCCCACCAACAAATATTCAAAGAAACTGTTCTTCGAAATTGAATGCTATTGAGGTATAAAGCAGCAGAAAACACTCCTAGTGAACGTAATAATGTAAAGGGGTCATCACAGGCTCCCTCGGCACATTATAACTAGCCATAGAAAGTAGGATTTTTTTGCAACTAGAATAATAGAATTAAACTGGAATTTTTACTGGAATTCAACATATATTGCTTTAGCCGGTAAACAAGACTGTGATTTTTGTAAACATTCCGATCTCGGTCAACTGGGGCACAACATTGTGCACAGAATGTCCTTCCCACCCCTTGAAAAATAGCATCAAATCACGTGTGGCGCAGTAATGTAAATTATGAGCACTTAGGAATCAACTTTGGAGCCTTGAAGTGCTCCCAGCCGAAGCCAAGGTGTTACACCAGTAATCGTTCCCCCCCCACCCTTGTTCCCTAAAAAGTGACGCCAAAGCCTGACTGGAACAGACGGAGAAATGGTAAGTAATTCTACTTTTTCAAATCAAAAGCAATACTGTCGTACTTGAATATATGTTTTGTTAATCCAAGAGCAACATTAATTTTGTACACATGCTACTTTGCACAATATCTAAAACTGGAGAAAGTAACGTATAATAAATCTTTGTCAAAGTTAAAAAACAATACCTACCAATATTTTTCGGAAGAAATGAAATAGACCATCGTTTTATACTACGTTAGTATTAATATACTGTATTAGTTGATTCATGAGACAGGTGGCTGATTACGTCACTCACCTTTACCGACATCGATTTTGTTACCAATTCAATGTGGGGAAAAGTATAAAATACTTTCACCAACCGAAATTATTCTTTTAAAAACAAGGCAGAGATGTGTGAAGGCAAAGAAGTGAATCTTTTGCCCATAAAACTAAACTTACAATGTAGTATTTTTGCAAAGTATGCAAAATGTACTTTGCTGCAGATGTAGTTAAAATAACTAATTACTCTTTAATTCATCATTCTTTAAAAACTTCCTGTATAAACTAAAATTGCTTCATCTTAGCAAAGTATGAAACAAATATTTTCCTGTTGTTGTAAGAAGACTAACCAATCATATGATTATACGTTATTCTTCATTTTTCCTGATGAGTAAAAATAATGAATTATGATCTATGGGCCCACCATGATTCAGGGCACATTATTAAATTTTTCAACACGACAGTTTCGGTGGAAAAAAGCATAAAAAACATTCATCAATCTAAATTCTTTATAGAAACCATAGAAGACGAATTCAAAATACTTTATGTAGGTGCAAAAAATAATATCAAATTGTCTATCATTGAAAATCAGAAATCGAGAATCACACGAAGATTCCTTGCACGGTAAATTTAACAGGCCAGTATTGTGGGAGAGACATTTAGACATTTAGTTAGTTTGGACTTAGTTTCGGAGGAATGGTAGTGTTGTGGGACTTTCCTGTAAGGCTGCATTGCACTGATGCTGTCACTATTTGAGGAGCAAAGATTCAAAACGCAACAAGTGACACATAAACAATTTTTCAGAAAATGCAAAAAACGTGCGTACTGAAAAGCGCAACATTTGCAACAATAACAAAACATGGAAAAAATGTCAAAAAATCAACTATTTCATGTGAACCTAGTCTCGGAAATCACAACAATATTAAGGTCATTATCAACCATTTTAAAATGTAATTGTTGCACTTTATCCAACAGTTGAAAAATATTGCACTTTGAAACAACACTCGCATGGAGTTAATGCGTTTTGATGCAAACATATTGAAATAAAAACAAAATACAAGTTTCGTCATTGGCTGACAATTAAGTTTCCATTAGTGGTTTTCTTTGGCATTCAACTTGCGAATAAAGGCACGGACAGCTTCCTTCTTGTTCACACTCTTGCGTGATATCCTGTCCCCTCCGCGGTTTTCTGCTATGGGCTGAGCTGCCAATACAAGCTTAGATTCTCTTAAAACACTCCGTGTGCTTACACTCAGCCCTTTAACGAACATCTGTTTGCCCACACGGTAGTATTTTCCTGTATTTACAGACAGAAGACGATACGTTATTTGAACACGATCGGGTCTTTTTTTTTTACGGTGGGCAGGAAGTACAATCGGATTTCTTATTCGTTTTAGTTTGCTCGGCAAGATGAAAGTTTTCCTGTACTGTTCTTGCTTTATTTTTTCGCTGGTCCTATACAAACGAGACCGAATCGATTTCAGGTCATCTTTAGTAATTTTCCTGCAATAATATGGCCCGTCCTGATGTTGACAAGATCTTGTGAATGAACCTAAAGCTGGATCTGGATCGCTGTGCATGTTAAGCAGACAAATCGTTGTCATTAGGACTAGTAAACTACCGACTAGTTGGGTGTTCTTTAACCTAATAATATAGCCGAGTTTTAATACAAAACGATCACACAATAAAGATCAAACTCATCTTTTAATCTTTTCACGTTGTCTTTTAGATAGTTGCTTTTGCCTCTTGCGAGCGCCACGATCGCCGAACTGTTCTACGCACGTGTTCACTTTGTTGTAGCGTAAGAGATGCTCAGCGCCAAAACGTGAATGGAGCGCTTCTATGGGCTAAAAATAACTTGTTGCGTTTTGATACCAACAGTGCTGAAACGATGTTGCGTTTTGAATAAATTGCATGTTTTTGAATTTCCATTTGAGAGGGATGTATAGCGTTTTGAACACTCAGGGCAACGCAAAAGACGCGTTTTAGGTCATAGTAGGTGCTGCCACCTTCAGGTAAATTTTTTCGAAAAGTGGAGTTATTGCGTTTTGAACCTATGCTCCTCATTTGTGTTATAAAAAATATATGGCCTTAGCACAAATTAAGATAGTGTCAAATTAAACTTACCTTGTCAAAGCTTTTCTTGCAGCACGTATTCTCATCACAACCAATCCCACGATTCAGAAGCATAGTAGCTAATGTAGGTCCTAATAGACAAATTATATAAATCAGGTTATCTAGCCTGATCGTTCATTTCATACTGATTAATTGATGCCAAAAGATGGAGGAACTATCAGGACGTGAGCTACATGTAGGTTCTGTTCAGAGTCTTTATATAACATATTCTGTGACTCGCAAAGTAAAAATAGTATGCGATAAGATTGAAGATTGAATGCACAGATGATAAAACACTTATAATATTACAACATCATTAAGAAATTTGCGTGATGCCTTCATCGGAGAATAAAATAACATAAAACGCCCTTTCATTATTCCACACCATTTCAAATTCCATATTTAAAGTAAAGCAAAAGGATGTTTTATCACACAAAGTAATCGGGATACCAGAAGGGCTGTAGCATGCCACCACTAATACTGGTTCCAATTTAAAAGTAAAAAGAACGTCCATAAAGATATATGTAGAATATACAAAACACATAATTCATTTAAACATAAAATTTAAAAATAATCTAAAAACACTTCAAGAAATCTGAAAGGTTGTACTTTTTAGGTCCCTTTTAGGCTGCTAAGCATACAGAAATTGAATATTTGAGTGACATCAGATTAAAACACTTCCAAAAGGAACACCTATCCTACTTTTAATTATTTTATCAACCAGGAAAATGCATAGGTAAAGTATGGTATTGAGTCAACCATTCAGAATAGAACTAAGTCGTGTCTCCACCCCTTGAAAAATATGAGAAAAGCTTCTCGAGTGGGTGGCACAGACTGGCAAATAACGAGTACTTAGCAATCTGATATCAGTGCTTTAGTGGGAAAATGCAACGTTGAGTCACCCGGAAATTGACCGGATGTTTGTGTTCCTACAAACCGGGAAAAAAGCAGCTAAACCTCTAAGTGGGTGGCACATACTGATGAATGATTAATAGTTAGGCATCTACTATCCCAGTTTTGTACACCTTACCATACCTTCTATAATGGAAGCAGGCAAAAGTGCCTTCATCAGAAGAAAAAAGTGAGCAGTCGAGTTTTGGCTCTGAGCAGAGAATACAAAAAGTATCCATACAATATAAAACTAGAAACGCGTCAATTCTTTTTACTTATTAATTTCTAGATACTTACTCAGTAAATAAAGCCACATTTTATTTACTTGAAATTGTTTTTTTAAGCCGGGAATCGTTTACTGTATGATTCTTATAGAATGATAGTTAGTAAAGTAATTTTACTGAATACATTTGTTCAAAAATTAGATTACTGTGTTTTAAATATCGGTTACTGAATTTAAAAAAAAAGGTAATTGGAACATTTCCATAGTTGTTGCAATAAGTTAATAAGGAAAATTGGAAATTAGCTAATAGCGAGATTGATACACAAGAAATAACGATTGGCTAATTTTCAATTTTCCTTAATATTATTTCCAGCGATTTATGTCTATTTATTTCTAAGTTAACCAGGGCAGTAGGCATTAAACTGCTGGCACAATTCAGAGCATATCCCCAGGAATGCCATTAACCCTTTACTGTTTAGTTTCTCATGCATGTCTCACTCTCAATTCGTTTACAGTCTAATCACAAACCAATAAATAAATAGGAGTTGTTTGTAACAACATTTTATTGTTGGTTTGATTGGCGTAACTTTTAAAAAAAAACTCTCTATCTGTTCTAAGTCAGCTATTGTGTTTATCAGGTGCTGTGCTTCTCTGACCATGGGTCTCTGTGATGCACTGAACTACAATTTGTTCACAACTTAATAATTATTAAAACAATAATATTTTATATAAATAATAACTTACAACCTATGTTGCAAGTTGGTACTTGTGATATGTTATTCTTTCCCTTAAATTTAGGGGAATATTTTAGCACACAGTGGCTGGTCGGAGCAAATGCAGACAATCCGTTTATGCCACATTGAAAGAAATGGATCGATAAACTTTCTGTCTTACCATGGGAGACGTGATGCTCTAGCATGAAAATTTGGTAGGTTTCTGTCTGTTGCAAAGTCCAAGGGCATTCAATGCTTAGTGAACGAAAGTTCTTTGCCAACGAAAAGCCAAAAGAAAAGATTTTTCCAGCAAACTGATATCTTAGGACAATATAAAAAAGCAGCAGCAGACTGGCTAATCACTTGATAGTGGCTTTGATCGCTTGTATGTACAGGAGAAATGTCAGACTGTGCTGATGATGGTAAGAGTTATTTATTTCTTATAAATAATTAAAAAAATTGGTTAGATTTAAGGCTGAACTCTTGAACATGCACTGTATTTTAAATTTAATTTTTTTTAAATTTTAAACATAGAAGAGCATTCCCAGGATTTCATAAATTACCTTTTTTATTTAAAGAGAAATGAAACTTCAGTTAGAAGATAGAAGCAGTACCTGGATGTTATGTCGGGTGTTTCTTTGTATTTCACACGTGACTTTGGAGGTTTAGGATAGAGAAAAAGAAGTATAGCTTTTCTTATGCAATTATTGCTTGAACTTATGAAACATGTTCGTGTGACGTGATATGCTGAATTAATTACCGTTCAACTAACTGGCGAAAGCAGATTGTTCGAAAATGTCTTCTTAAACACATGCTCTTCGTTTGCTCAAGATATACATCTGCAATGATTGTTTAACACATAAAAGCGCTGAATTCTCCAATACCAGCATGCCGTTTTTATCAAGGATGCGTGTTTGTGTTGGGGAAAGGAGAACCGGTCGGCCATTTCTATAGATGCTCTGACACATCCGTCCAAAATTCTACCGTTTTGGCAATTTTTGACCAATTTTGACGTTCCGTATACGATTTTAATGGTTTTGACGAGACCTTTGTATTGGTAAAGCCAACCGTAACACAAAGCAATAAGAGTTTATTTGCTCAACTTTGAATTTTACTTTCATTTTACGTGACTGTTAAATTACTTTGTTTTTGTTGTTAGTTTATTCAAATCGAATAAGCAGGCAACGTAACTGCTACTTATGTTCTCACAATCTTAGCCAAGTTATGACTTTCTTAATACCAATCTTTTGTGCAAATTGAGGCTCGCAGTTTCGTTATATAATTATGCTGTTAAGTTTTTTTTTCGTTCGAAACGTTGACGTCACATATGCGAAACTTAAAAACAAACAGTGCAGAAAAGGTGTTTAGGACGTCGTTCTTTTTTGGAACTCGTGTAAGAGATCATGTATGGAAGGTAAACTATTTTATAGCTATTTTATAGTCATAAAATATGGTGTAATTCTATGGTATGTATGCCTAAATCACTGAATACAACTACATGACATCAACATTTTGGTACTGCATAACAGCTTTTGTGGTCTATTCTTAGACAGTAATTTAAGAACCACTTTTAGAAGATTTTTCTTGATTAACAAGGTTATAACCTTCAAACATTTTTATAATGTTACACAGTGATAGCAAGATCGATGCTCAAAATTCCCAACATGTACACTTAACACACTTAAACGATGTCTCTAGGAAATTTTCATCAAAACGCTTCTTCCACTGCGTGATGAACTTGGGGGACACAGAGCAATCAGGAATGTAATTTAAATGATGAATAAGTCTGTTGGAAAAAAGTAGTTTTTTAAGTTTTGATGGAATTTAGGGAGGGAAAGTGTGACCACGGGTGTGATAAACATGTGACAAAGTAAAGACGCGAGTAGGAAGCACAGTAATGATGTTTAACAAATTTAAAACCCTTAATTAGGTTACCTCTGTTAAAACGATTAGTTATGGTTGGAAGATTGAGCTTACATACGTGAACCAAAAGTAACACAGGGCACCATAGTGTTTTTTTTTCAAGAATATCGATCGATTTTTTTTTGTAAAGAGACAACAGAAAATTCCAGATGTGGCCAAATAAAACTTTATAAAGAGTAGCAAAGAGATTTGCAAGTGACATAACTGATAGACTTGAAGATAAAGTTAGCAGAAGACATTGCTTCTTTACCAGCAGCAGCAGAATGCTGATGAAAATAAGATCTACCCCCAAAACAAAACTTGTTAAGGATTCCCGCCAAGCTTTTCGACCGTGTGAAGTCGTGATATCAAACGCCAAGTTCTTTCGCCAAGATAATCCCACCGACTAATACTTCAAACGTTAAATGAAATAATTGAAAATTGCTTACAGCTCAATTTTCAATTATTTCATTTAACGTTTGAAGT
>JAHWFP010233628.1:50438-82051 GCA_023313725.1 Lithobius niger | reverse complement strand
TCCCACCGACTAATACTTCAAACGTTAAATGAAATAATTGAAAATTGAGCTGTAAGCAATTTTCAATTATTTCATTTAACGTTTGAAGTATTAGTCGGTGGGATTAGCTTGGCAAAAGTGTTTGGCGTTTGATATCACGACTTCACACGGCCGAAAAGCTTGGCGGGAATCCTTAACAAGTTTTGTTTTGGGGTAGATATCAGTAGTTTTTGGGACAGCATTCACCTTTTTTCATTTGATTAGCATTTTTATTAGTATTGCAGTATCTCCTTGCAAATGCACGAATTTCTTTTAATTGTCAGTTTGGCATTGTTGCATAAAAACAATGTTTAAAGCAATGTAAAACAATCAATTTGGACCTTTGGAGCTCCCTAACCCCTGAACCACTTAACCAATTAGAAAGGTCCATATGAAAAGCCCACATCTCCAGAGCAATACCTGTAAAATGAGCAAAGAACCAGCTTTATTTACCGCATGGAAGATTTTATTTTTGTGATACAAAGAAGCGTTAGTAGTAGTAAGAATTAGGCAAATATCAACGTTATTCACGTCGTTTTTTCAACAAGAAAACGTTAAGCTATGGGTCTAACAGTGACTTTTATGTTGTCAGGCGACCAAAGTCTCCCGATCAAACAAGTTTCAGCCTTTTCTGTTGCATTGTTATTTATCCTCACATGCTTGAAAACAGCCGAACTTTCTTAGCTGTAAAGACACAACATGTCTAGTGGTCGCCATGCTCATATATACATATTATCTGGATGTTATCATTTTATCTTGGCGGGCGACACACTAGCGTGTTTCTTGATTATTAACAACAATGATGCCAGGATTGAATCCTCGGATGGAATGAAAAGAGTGTTCAAAAGATAAGGAAGGCATACATTTTTGGATCCAAAATGAAGCAAAATTCTCGTTTAGACATTAAAACACAGGAGATTATTGTGAGACCAATGCACAACACAGTTATTGTCGGATTGAAAAAGCAAGTGGTTAGCAGTTAAATGAATGGTGCAATAAATTTTAAGGTCAGCTGCAAAACGGAATCAGTGACTGTGGTGTAAACAAATGGTAGATCGTTAAGGAAGTTATTAAAGAACAGGCGGTCTAGAACAAAGCAGTCGTTTGGCAGTTGTAGTAGATTGGTGAACAGCTGATCACTCAGTGTGAACAATCGTATGCCCTGACCTTCATTTTAGACTTAAAATAATTTTGTTCCAAAGTTAATTTTTTTATGGCACAGAAGGAATGTATTTAAAAATTGTAAAAAATTTTTCAATAAGTTTTACGTTTGAATTTCAGACAGGTTTATGAAAACTTAAGTTATTCATTCATTCAAGGATTTCAACATAAACTTGCATGTAATAAACTGGCATGGTAACAACTTAGAATCATCGAATACAATCTGCCCAAACCTGCTAAGATGGTGATAACTTTTCGACCCTGTCATACAGGATCCAATTTGTTTTTTAAACGAAGTAACAACAATAAAACGAATTATAATAGTGTTAAAATATCATGATATATGAACTTTCTGGATTCTACAAGACTTTAAAGTCAAAAGTACTAAAAAACACTAACACTACAATAATTGATTTAAGATGATCGCTATTAAGGGGCTCAGAATGAAGTAACAGTGATGGACAAGAACTCCTCAGAATACCTTCATCCTTAGAGCCAACATATGTTTAGAAGGTAATAGAGATGTCCATGTGATTCAAGGACCTCTAAACAACTTGTGATCTAGATAACTGTCTCAGATATGTTCTCTAAGAACACATAAAAAGCTAAAAGAAAATTTGCTGGACCTTAAAAACTACATTCATAATAGAAATGAAACATCCTTCCACAATAGACAACTGGTTCAACCTGTCTACTGCAAGTAACCCTCAATCAATCAGGAATTTCAAGCACAAACTATTGAATACACTGGGCCTACACCCTTACCAAAATTGTACCATCCTCTTGCAGTATAGAAACCAGACGTATAAAGGAAATAAACCTTCCACTTTATGTACGGTTTCCTATTTTAAATCCTCTCTACTTCCATCCGAAGATGCCCATCTGTCCCCATAAGCAAAACTTTGCCGTCGGGTAACCTTATGTAATAACCAAACACCTCCTGGAATACTACCGGACCTACCAAAAATTAGGCTTGCAAATCTAGTTTCATCCAAGAATATCCCAAATGTTTCTATTAGCTACTATTTTCTGCACAAAATCTCCCCACTTCATACCGAAGTAGCCATCCCCATAGTCATAGTAGTCTGTCCCCATAAACAAAACCATCGGGTGCCCTCACTTTTATCACCTCCTGGTTACACTGAACCTAACCCAATTTCAATTTCATCCAAGAATTTCCCAATTAGGTTTTTATTTCTCAAGGCAAAATTCCCTGAGTAAGTGTTTATCAAATAAATTGAACGACCCACCCAATTACCTACAAGATTGCTTCCTAACCAATCCTAAAATTTTACATTGGCAAAACCCACCGTAAATGGCATGTGACGTAAATATACTCACCCCACCCAGAACCCCGAAAGGGTAATGACCCACTTTCTTGACTGAGCATCCGATCCAGGGAAGAAAGTTTATCAACTGCAGGGCATCCAATCCATGGATCCCGACCATTTTTTAGTCCCAAACATTCTGGGATTACAGCTGCCTAAATCCTGGGATTTTCAGGATGGTAAATGGACTAAATTCGTGTTATAAATTAATTCGTGAATTTTAGTGTCATACAATGTAAAATTATAAAATTGCATAACTACAAAGACAATATACAGTGTACAATTACCTTTCTTTCACTTTCTTGTTATCTGTGTAGACTCTAGGCTAACTATTACTAGTAGTGTTTAAATTCTAGTCCGAGGTTGGAACTGAAAATTTATTCCCTGGCCTTTCAATGCCATCGAAGAAAATGAATACAAATTTGTGTATTGAATTCGTCGTCTGTTAAGTTAGGTTAAGTTAAGTTAAGTCTGTTAAGTAAAACTAACATGACATTATCAACACACCCTGAAAAAACATTAAACGTATATTTTTGTTTTTCTTCTTTCTGTAGCTTCATTGCTCATCATTTAAATGCTTGGTTCTTTCACGCCAACTTAACAATTATCAGATGCCATTGCATCTCTTCCCAGCCAATTGCTGGTTTAATACGGATTTAATACTATTTTTTTAACGAAATGTTCTCGTATTAAACCAGGCCGTGTCTTGTAGTGGGCATAATTGTCAAAGTATTTAAATGCTGACCAATGAAGCTGTAGTAAGAAGACAAAAAATATTCTTTTAATATTTTTTTTCTGTGTGTGTGTTGGTAATTATGTGTTAACTACACTTCTCCTGCTGATGCCAGAGTAAGAAAAGATAAATTCAACAGGCACATTTTTCTTCATTTTCTTCTATGGCGTTGAAAAGTCAGGGAAGAAATTTTCAGTTCTCCTTCAGCCTAAAATTTTGACTCTGCTGTTATTTATTTATTTTTTTAAAATTAATTTCTTTGAGCCTTAAGTGAGCTGAAACAATTTATGCTTATTTTGCTGTACCAGCTAAATTTTGAACATTACCAGAATATTTGAGAGAAGAAATATCCGGGAAAGGGAGGAGCCAACCCGTGGATTTGAACCTGGATTTGAACCATGGATTTGAACCGGGAAACCTTCGATCATCGTTGGGACTGAAAGATTGGCCAGAATAGTTCCAACAGCCACTTAAGGACTATGTTAACCTCTCACGCTCCCAGGCCAGCAGTCATGCGGGGACTTTGCCAAGATCCCCTTTCTAGGGGTTCGACCAGATCCGCACACCTCCAGCAACGAGACTTCGCTCTCTCATTGCTCAGCCACGATGAATAAACAATTACACGTCTTAGTAAAAGTCTTACATAGTAAACAAGTCAACCCCTCCCTCCACCCAGCAGAGATATATTTTTCAAATGGTTATTCTTTTACAGTTCACATTCGGCTTGCACAGTACTGGTTCTTGACTTACAGTGCGGATCAAATCACAAAATGTATGCTAAATTTTTTTTCTTATTTTAATTTGGCTTATTTATGACTGTGGTGCCTCAAAGCTACTGAACAAGTTAACTGGGTGAGGGAGGTAAATCGGCTCATTCTGCCCATATCGATGGTTGTAGCCTGACTGAAACTAAGCTGCTACTGCTTTGAAGTAGAAGGGTTTCCCTTGCATTATTCACACGTCAGGACTCGGTCACTTTCACACTGGATCTTGGAAGGGCACATGAATCTCGAAAAGGAGGAATTTGTCAAAAAGGAAGCATTAATGGATATACGTTCATATGAAAGTTTTTATCAGTTTGTTGTGTATGACATGCCCCTTCATTTGTGACATACATTTCTGTTAAGCCTATATAGTAGTTTGACGTCACTCTCCCGACCTAAAATATACGTTGCCCATTTGGCTTGCTCTCTTTTAATAGTATAAATAAAAACTAAAGCTGCTGAAAGAGAGCTGCAGACAAACCAACTGCCAATGGAAAGACTTGCAATGAATAAGTGAGGAAAGCGAACCAAATTCAGAGTATTTGCAAGGAATACAGAAGACCAGCTTGGTATGTCAATGTATCACGAATTAGAAAACAAATACGAACTTGTTTGATATTTAAGTTAGGGTTTAACCGATCCGAAGTCAAAATAGCAAAAGAACAAAAAATAAACTTTCCTGCTAGGTTTCACAGTGTTATTACACTGTTTAGGCCATGTGAAACCTTATGGTTGTATTCAACCTTTAGACACGTAAATAAAATTAAAACCATGGCCCAACTTTAAAAATTATTGTAAGAAATTATTCTGCAATACACGCTACACACTCGACTTCTTTCGGGTTTAAATTCATCATTATTTTTCAAGTCGTCTGTTTCTCTTCATCGTATTGATAATACGCACACCACTTTTTAAAATTATAGATTCAAGATTTCAGGCCTGTAACTTCATTTTTATTTACAACGGCATTACTAGGTTTTCAAGTACCTTCACGAATCTTGAATCACTTTATCTGTAGGGCTGTATAAGGCCACTAAGACGATTCGTTTTTACGATTTTTCAGCGATGTCGATCGGAAAGTAGAATTCATTAATCTTTACCTATCGTGTTCTAAGGTAAAAACAGTAAAAACATGAGAATACACCCGTAAGGTTTCTTGTGGACTAAACAGTATAGTAGAATTACAGTATATGAAACCGTATTTCACTTATGGTTTGTCAAGGTCGATTTCTTCTGTGGGAATGCAGGCAATTATTTAACCACCTGGATATTTGTCTTCCCAGTTTGCTTTCCTCACAGTAGAACTTTTTTCTTCCATTGAATGATGTCACAACAAATGTTTGGATATATACTGATAACCGCCGTAAACAGATTGCTTTGCAAGGAATTGCAACCAATTTCCCGTTTACTGTTTTCTTCTAAAAACATGTTGATGGGGGTCATTAGTATTAGTTTCATCCTGTAAACGGTATTTACAAATGTTCTGGTGTAAGACACTGCCGTTCCCACTCAAGACTAAGTTGCAAAAATCAAGGTTTCCAAATTTTTAAACCATCAGTTTGTGTTCAACGATCTAGATTTTATCATAAAATGTTTTTATCTCCTTTCCGAACTTGCATGAAAAAAGAAAAACATCTTGTTTATTCTGCTACCATATATGCCCCAGCCATACTTTATAGAAACGAATAACAATCCGTGGGGACTGACCAGTTTCACAGACCCCTGCCCATTAGGAGAGAAAAAGAGACAGTTTATTAGATATTTTTAATTGATTTACTTCCAGCTTCATCAGTGCGTGCATCAAGAAAATCAGTGAGAGGAAGCATCTTATCTACCGCAAGTTTTAAGCCTAACCACGATTATGAATTTTAACTCATAATTGCATACATTAAATTACCATTGTATCAAATTACAATCAAGAAATACAATCACCTATACTTGCAAAGACGGCATCAACATTTTTTGTCCTTAACAAACAAACAAGATGACAACAATTAAACGGAATTATCAATAATAAAATCATCATCAATATAAATTTCGCTTGGTAGCAGACGTAATGACGCTTTGATAGGGAGCAGGATTAAACAAACGAAGCTTCAACAATCAGCAAGACGGCCAGTGGGCTCATTCTTCCCATGGTAGCAGGGGGTGTAGGAGTGGCAATTACGGCGTTGCGTAAGAAGCTCAGTTTCCACCTAAGGTGTATCCCTTCTGCTTTTGTGGTGGTGCTTGTCACTGTTTCGTTGACCTTGGACCTGGCACTTGAATTGTGGTTGTTGCGGTTTCGGGTCATCTCTGACTCAGCCGCTGCTCTTCAGTTTCTGCTTCGCTCCTTCGAGTTGCTTGATGTCAGTCATCCGGTAATGTACGGTATGAGCAAGATGCTTGCTCCAGTGCTTCAGGCGGGACATGAGGTCTTGCTGACCTGGGTGCAGGGGAATAAGGGGTGCTTTGGGAATGAATTGGCCGACGATCTGCCATGCCATGGGGCCCAGTGTCTTCATGGCGCCCATGTGGTGTCCTTTGTTTTGGCTGCAAGGGATTGTCACCTGTCTTGGATGGGGTTGCATCAGCTGCCTGGAATGCCGAGTGGGCTAGAGGTACACTCGGGAGGTGACTGTTTGCGGTCCACCCGTGAGTTGAGAGACCGCGTTTCTGGATCGGTTGTACCGAAGGGAGGCCAGTGTCTTGTCTAGTCTGAGGACAGGGCATGTTCTTCTATAGGCCTACATGTTCCGTTTGGGGTGGTCTCCAATGCTCCGCTGTGTTTATGGGCTGGAGGATGAATCTATCGAACACTTTCTTTTCACTTGTGCGTGGTGGGAGGGGTCGCTCCGAATCCCTCTCCATTCCGTCCAGGGTGATTTTAGGAAAGTTCTGTTATTGTTGGATGAATGTCAGGTGGAAGGGGAGTTGCTTTTCGGAGGCGAGTCAGTGCAGTTTTATCCTTCGGTTGAGCTACAAACAGGTTCACTGAAGTTCAGTGAGGTGTAGATCCCAGGGGCCACCTTGGTCTCAGGCTATCTCGGTGCACTGTATGGGCTCTGCTGTTCTCGTGTTAGAGTAAGTGAGCCATAAGTTAGATGGGATATATGGTCACGGACCTTTAGTCCTGTAATAAATGATTTCAAATTTGAGAAAAAGGGCGAGCGGCCGACAATGAGAACCGATGTAAGCTGTAACAATTAATTTTTTGGTTGTTTAAATGTTGGCATTAGTATTAATGTTGACGTGATCTTGTTTGTGTAGATGCTATAGGGTGTTAAGTTAGAACTATAAGGTGTTACGTTAGAATAGTATGTACAAAGTTAGGAAGCTATGTGCAAAATTTGCTGCTTCCAACATAATTTTATGACTACCAAACTGCATAATTATTGTTCAGATAGATATGGTTGATGGAATCGGTAATGCTTTATCGCACTATCATAGCTTAAGTGCCTTATCTCAGCCCTGAGATGTCTAGGTTGCTCTGTACAATGTACATAGGTGGAGGGTGCTCTAAGTTAGTGACATAGTCCTAATACTTACGAAGTTATCTCTCTTTGAGTTACATCTCTTTGATTGTATCGATAATGGATCACAATTAAACACACCAGCATAGTTCATTTAACCTATCTGAGCCTTGATGTGCCTAGATTGTTTTATACGCAATATTTAGCAGGAATCCGGTTAATGTGCACATGTCTGTGTTTTACGTGTGTTGCGCAAAAAACTTTCACCCCAAAAGACTACTGCTTTTCAATAGCTGCTTATGAAAGATCTGTTGTGAAAAAATTGTATTGCTGAAAAAATTGTATGTTGAGAAATGATATAAGAAATGTGGTATTTAAGTTAAAAATGACCAGTTACTTGGTTTCAGTCGTGTTGAGGTTGATAACTATGCCATTAACATTCAAGTAAATGACTTGTTTCACAGGGATCTGCATTCATTCGTATCACCGATTCGAAAGTTGTGTTTAGTAGTTTTTTTGTGTTCAAGTATTCGTGTTTTGGTGTTTTGTTGTAGTTGTGTATTTTTCAGCTGCATCATCCTAGTTCGTCTTCCTTTCATTCCCTCTTTAGTGGCGTCGCTCATTCCTTTTTACGGTCTTGGCGCTTTAGCTCTTGAGCTGCTCTGTTTTTTTTTGTTTTGGCACTGAATTTCTGTAGCTTTTCAGTCGTGTCGTTTGTGTTCATCCTTTATATTTCCCACATTGTTCTCTGCAACTCTTCAACCACATTTTTTGGCAATACTCGTGGCACCAAAGTGGGTTTGGGTAGGGCGTGTAATCGATTGCAACTTCACAGATGGTCCTATTTTTGTATATAAATTGGCCTGCCTGGTGATAGGGAATGAAAGGTGATTTGTATCCACCCTAAATGGCTGATTCTGTCAGAAACGATGTGTACTGCGGTACAGCGTACTGTAAAATGTAACTAGGAATACATTATTGTTTATGTATATTGTTGAGTGCTTCCTCTTCATGGTTGAATGGATGCCGTATGCAAATGTTAACATAATTGAAACGTGGGAAGTTGTAAGGTTAAAAAAAGAACCAATTTCAAGCTAATAAACGTTTGATGTTCTAAAGGTACTGTGTCTGCCTTTCCTATTTCAATGGAACAGATAACATCGTGTGGTAGCCGACACAACGGTTGAAAACGAGTGGCACCGAATTTCTCTAAGGCTCTGCAAGACAATATGGAGATCATTACATTATGGTAGCATCCTTGATCCATGATTTAAGTCAAAGATCTTCTTTACAAATACTCGACGAAGACTATCGCTTCAAATATGTACATTCTTTACATTCCAGTAAAAATCAGAAGGAACCTGACTTCCTCTTGGAATAAAGAGAAACTCGTCATCTGCAATTCGACGTCCCAGACCACCTCCCGTTGTGGTTCAACACAACTCTACAAAGAAGCCCATCCGTAATGGTCAACAGTCCCAGCGACAACATCCCAGTACTGATGCAAAACACATCACTAGAGATCGCGACTATAGCAGACAGTTGCAGGAACAGCAGCCAGTTTCGGGAACAGCAGCCGGTTGCAAAACTCAATGGGATGGAGACGACCAGACGCAACAGGTCATCGTCTGTTTTGTGGTTTTTGATACAACCGCGTGTTACTGAAGCGAGCATGGCATGTGGCATCAGAGATATGTGGGTACGACACAGAAGCGTTTGGCTTGCTGCCCGACATGCTGTTTCCAACCAAAAACCCCAAAAATGGCAGAAAAGGAATGGGAAAGCACTGGCTTGTGGTTAGTAGGATGAAGAATTTCATTTCCGTGGGAAAAGTCAATCAGTGGATGTGTAGGTGGCTTCCTATTTGCTGGATACTCCCAAATTAATGTTGCCAAACCGTTATTGAATCCTTCGACAAAACAGGCTACGACGATTAGTATTGTAGGCTTCTAAAAATCGTAGCCTAGACGGTAGAAAAATAAGTAACGTTTTTCGTTTGATGGTCATGTATTGTTATAAAGTGTATCAGGCCCATCTGTTTCTGCGCTCTTCGTTCGGACACATATTTTGCCCAGATATTTGAAGTCCTATTCCTAGTGTGCATTACCAAGGCACTATGTTCATGATCGCTACATGTTCGATACCCCATCCAGGGTTTGTATCTATTTATAACTTCTGAGATAAGCCGAGATATATCATCAACTTTTGTAAAATCATGAGTGAGCCCGGTGCTTTATGGGCAATGGATAACAAAACATGTCTCAGTAAAAAACAATTTGTGTGAAAACTCCAAGAAATACTTGATTTTCATAATAATCGGTTTGAGAAAAATATAAGTAGCCTGGTTAACATAGCAGTTTACTCCCTATCCTAAATATTGTCAAAATCCTACAGAAACGGTAAACTATAGAAAACTTACCAGAGGGGGTTTTAATTATGTGCCCATTGTAGAACGGCTTAAAACTTGTTTTCTGAAAATAAATTTTGAACAAACAGCATAACTATAATAATTTATTTTTTATGTATAATATTGACAACCAAGCATTCTAAAGTTAATAATGACAATGAGTCAGAGAATATGGTGTATATCCAACAAGAAAAATTATGACAGACAAAACAGTGAACTGGATTTTTTTCCAGTGCTTGACTGAAATGTAATATAGATCCCAGACTTTATCACTCAAGTTAGGCCTGCAAGAGTCCATGATAGTTAGTGACAAGTCAATACCAAAAAAAATTATGAATGAAACTACTGTACAGAATCCTCAATTTATATGCAATAAATCATTAAATTTTTCACCTCTTTGGCTACTGTTAACCATCAGTTTTACTCTGACAGCCCGGTTATCCTACTGCACTTTAACCCTGATTTCTTTAGTCTATTTCAGTGCTTTCCAACCTTTTTTGGCTTGAGGTTCCTTTTGATGCTTTTTTGCAAACTCGATGGCTCCCCTTTCCTAAAGTTGAAGAATTTTTTTTAATCAAGCAAAAAGATATTGCACATGCCACTGCGTATACTCTCTCTGCGTAAACAAAACACATCATGGTTTATTACTTCAGGTTAATTACCTATCTCTAGCTAATCTTGCCCTAACTAGTCTTTGAATGGCGATCGAGCTACATGGTTATCAGCCCCAACAAACGAGCCTCGCGCTACTGCACACAAGCAGCGTCGAAAGATAACAACATACGCTTTCGGGTGTTTTATGTGATGATTTAGTCTGCTTTGTGGCACCCTTTAATCAGCTTCGTGGCACACTAAGGTTCCCCGGCACACAGCTTAAAAAGCACCGGTCTATTCTAGTGTTTTCATATTTTCACATAAACATTCAACAGCTAACTGGACAGCAACTGGCTTCATAGCAGTGGAAATAGAATTTACCAAACATTCATTTTTAAGCAAGGACTACCGTAAAATGGTGCATTTTAATTACCACTCTCCGTCACAACGATTTACATATTTGGCACTACTTGTAGAATCATACGATATTAGGCCGTACAACCAAAAGCTCGACCTTTTGCTACTTGAAAAATGTCGCAATAACCCCTTTCATCAATCTAGAACTTGAGGGGAAAATGGTTATGAGGCTGCAATGTTACCAGGGGATTTTTTTTATGTAGATGAAGTGAGGTATGAAATGTAACAAATCACACCTTTGTGTGATGCCATGGCCTTGCTTTTTCGACTGTGACCAATAGTGCAAACGCCCCATCGGTCGTCCAGAAGATGGTAGTTGAGCGCCTACTGCTTCATGAAAGTAGGAAGCAAAAGGACCAGTGTTCACAGACAATGTAAAGAATATGAAGAAACTGATAATATTGCTAAGATGAAGATTAAATAGCAGCAGTGTGTGTAGTTGGCTAACGACCACGATAAAAAACCCAATCCACAACCACGGGTGGCCCTAAGTTGGAAACAATGATATAGTTTGCAAATGTTGTTAAAACTGCACTTCTTTTGGATCAGGTAGGTGTAGAAGACAACTAACAACTTGTAGTTCCATAAATAAAAGACTGGCAGGTTTAAAACAAAACTTGTGGAAGTTTATCCTCTCCCACATGGAGAGAGCAAGTTGCATCACACAAAACCAACATGGCTGACCTCAGACTCACCAGCAATTTGCATAGCATTTACATATAAGGTCAAACCATTAACAGAAATGTTATGGTGGCATCATAAAAGTCAAAAACATAATTGTAAACATATATTCATAATTAATTATTCATTAAATAATTAATATTTCAAATAAACTGAAAAAACTTGTAGGCTACATATCTTGACTTAGATATAATTATAGCCTATTGTGAATTATGAGATCAGTGAGGAAACTTGTATTTCTCAACATTCCACCCCTTTCTCACTGAATGTCATAAATGCATGACTGCACCATGCGGATAATAGAGCTTCTCGAAACTGTTCATAAGGCTTCCGAGGGAAGGGCTTAGTGAACACATCTGCGATATTATCAGCACTTGATACACGTTGTAGCACAAAATCACCCTGGTGAAGAGCTTGTCTCACGAATTTGTATCGCAGATCAATGTGTTTTGATTTCATATGTTCTTTATTGTCTCTTGCGAATGCAATAGCAGAATCGTTATCGCAAAATACGACTGGAGGCAACACTACGGGAAGCCACTGAATTTCGTTGCATATTGCTGATAGCCAAATAAATTCTTTGGCCGCTTCGGAAAGTGCAACGAATTCTGTCTCCATGGTTGATAGAGCGAGACATTTTTGTTTCTGAACTCGCCATATAATTGGTACATGGGCTAAAAATCCTACATATCCAGTCCACGATCGTCTATCTTCTATGCACGAGGCCCAAGAACTGTCAACATAGAAGGTGAACTGAGGTTTCTGTCCTTTCACTGCACCATCACATGTAATACTCAACCCCTTTGTTTGTTGGACATAGGCTAGTACTTTCTGTGCTAGAACCACGTGGCGGATCGTTGGCTTACTGCAATACTGCGCCAATGCTGTGACTGCGAAGCTAATGTCTGGTCTTGTGCGAGACGATAAAAACATCAATGCTCCAATCAAACTACGATATTTTGTGCTTTCCTGCGACGAGAGGGTATTGGCGTCGTTACCCGCTTCCAAGGTTGCACCTGCATCCAGTGGCACTGTACTGGATCGCCAAATCTTTGATGTCCACGCAGTTTTGTGTTGTTTTAGAATAGTGTCTATATATGTACGTTGATGCATGATAGGAATTCCATTACTTACACCAAACTCTACTCCAAGGAATTTCTTTAAAGGACCAAGATTTGTTACATCAAATTTTGTTGCAATACGCCTTATTGCATCATCAAGTGCAGTTTGATCTTGTGCAAAAATCGCCAGGTCATCCACATACACAAGTACAACTACCGACCTAGATAACATATATACACAGTTTGTTGCAAACAGTTTACGAAAACCTAGTTGGGTGAATGTTGTGTCTAGTTCGGTGAACCAACACCGGCCGGATTGCCGTAATCCATAAAGGGCTTTCTTTAAACGCCATACGTAGTCATGCTTATTGTCATAACCTGGTGGGGGACGAAGAAAAATCTCTTCTTTCAAACTACCATAAAGATAGGCGCATTTAACATCAGGTGAGTATGCACCCAGTCAAAACATACAACAAGGAGGACAAAGAAAAACCGAATCAAGGTGAAGGCGATTACAGGTGAAAAAGTTTCTGCATAGTCCAAACCTTCACGTTGAGAACATCCCTGTGCTACAAGACGCGCCCTATGGCGCACCGTCTTCCCTTCGGAGTTCCTCTTCAAAGTGTAAACCCAGCGGGAACCCACAACTTTTGCATCTGCTGGCTTTGGAACTTTACTTGACGATTCTGAAGTGTACTAATCTTATCGTTCATAGCCTCTTTCCATCTCTTTTTCATTAGGCTAGTCATTGCTTCATGGTAAGTCCTTGGGGCTTCAACTTCAACACAATGCACTTCGGGAGTCCACTGACTAGTGTCCACGAACAAAGACTCCGAGCTCCCTGTATTGTCTTCATTATTACTCTCGTCATCGGCATTATTCACAGTCTCCACTGGAAGATCTTCAGCTTCAACTGTTTGGTTCTTTCGGTTAAAGTCAAAATTTTCCGGGTCAAATATAAGATTACGATCTTCACATTGCTTCTTGACATCGTTCATGGATCTTGCTCGCTTACCATCCATGTATCTGTAATAGATGTCACATTCATGAGTTCCTTTTGTTTTTCTAGGGACTACTTCTCTCTTCCATCCAGGTGCATTCCTTTGGGCATGTACTGCCACTGCAGTTGGACGATTCTTCAATGGGGTTTGAGCAGGTAAGGTAAAGCTTTCTTCATTTTCAATACCAAAATCTACCCAATCAGATTGTTGCGCGTTTCGCAACCGTTGTACGCCAAGACGTTTCTCATCACAGGAAACATTATTTGTTTCACGCACTAACTTTCCGTCATCCGGGAACCATATCCTGTAGCCCTTTGTCGATACAGCATAACCCACAAGAACACCGAGGCAAGCACATGGCTGGAGTTTGGTTCTATGGTGTTTGTCAATATGAACAAAACACAAACTACCTATTCGGCGGAGATGTTTCACCGATGGTGTACGTTCAGACCATAGTGCTTCAGGTATATTGTCATTGAGCTTCGAATGAGGGATACGATTTTTAACATGACAAGCGGCGACAATCATCTCAGCCCACCATTCTGCAGATAAACCTGAATTAATCAAAAAGGACCGGGCCATGTCTAAAAGGGTCCGATTCAACCGTTCTGCTACACCATTCATCTCAGGACTATAGATATTTGTGCGTTCAGCTTTGATCCCAAGAACACGTAAACGTTGTTGAAACATCTCGGAACAAAATTCCATACCATTATCGGTGCAGACTTTTTAGACGTCTACCAGTTTCTCGTTCTGCACGGGCCCGATATTCTTCGAATTTATCCAATGCTTCACTCTTTGTTTTCATTATAAACACACTACTGCGCCTTGAGAAGTCATCAGTAAATGATATATAATAACGTCCTCCACCTGGACTCTTTACAGGAGTTGGTCCCCATACATCACTATGTACGAGATCTAGTGGGTTTCTTGCACTATGACCCACAGATGATGTATGCCTAGTTCTTGTAGATTTGCCGAGTTTGCAGGAATCACATATAGGAGTGTCCGATGATAACTGCACCTGACCTCCAAATTCATTCTTCTTCACTGCCTTACGAAGTCGTGGAATTGCTAAGTGTCCAAATCTCTCGTGCCACAGTTGGGTTTTAGTAGTTGTTATGACATCAGAATCATCCATAAGAGTCTGTGATGGTACAATCCCATGTACCTGTTTAAAAGGCTACCTGTTTAGATGGCGACGATGCGTTACAGCTATTCAGTACTTCACATATTGGAGCTGATCCTTTTGTCGATACAGTTGTAAGTGGTGTCTGGTCTTCAACTGCATCAGCAGAGGGTGGTATTAGCTTTGGATCTTGATTCACACATGGTTTAGCATCAAAGTAAAAGAAACGACCCTTAGCCAATGCTGCTACCAATGGTCGGCCATCACTCCGATGTATTTTAATACCAGCTTCATAAGTATGCATTTGATATCCTGCTTCATATAAGCAAAACCCAGATATCAGATTCCTTGGCATACCAGGGGCATGAAGAACATTCATAAGTGCGATAATCTCTCCAGTATTATTTACCCGTAACCAGGCCTCTCCGATACCAACTACGCACGAGGGGCCTCCCGGACCCTCAGCAGGAGGAATTTCACATTGTTTATATTTGTGAAAAACTTCTCGATTTACGCAAAAATGGCTGGTGGCCGCAGTATCAAGAACCCAATTCGGACGTTTAGACTCAATCGAATGTGCTTCACACAGAAACGCAGCATCCGGTCCCTTTGTCAGACCTTTCTTTGCTCCAATTTGTTTTCCGTCTTTCGTTGGGCTAGGACAATCCCGTGAAAAATGTCCCATTCCTTGGCAATTATAACAGATAGTTTGCATTGTGTGTTTTTGTTGATTATGTTGTGGAGTCATGCTCGGTCCTCTTCCACGTCCACGTCCCCTACCACGGGCACGTCCGCGACTTCGTCCTCTGCCTCGTTGATCATGTTGCTGAAGTTGTTCACCTGACCTTGTTACATCACGAACATTAAACGCTCCACCTGTTGCACCTTCGACTGCTTCCTCTCCAGTTGGATGCTGTCTATCAAATTCATTGAATAACAAGGCTTCAACCTTATCTGACGTGAATTCTGATTTGGGAAGGTTGTAGATATTTGCCACTGCGGAATCCCATGATTTCGGAAGGCCGTTTAATAAAAGAAATCCATGTTCATCGTCCGGAACCACTTTGCCTGCATCAGCTAATTCTGTAACAGCATTTCGAACACGAGCGGTCCATTGAGCCATAGTTTCAGACTCCAACATTTTCATTCCTACAAATGTACGGTAAAGATATCCAATACGAGACATCGTCTTTGGTGTAAAGACGTCCGCTAATTTCTGCCAAGCTTCATCAGGGGTCTGGCATGTGTGGATTATGGGTTTCACGCCTTCGCTGATTCCCAAAAATATGGTTGATAGAGCCTGGGCTCGCCGAGCAAAGTATTTTGCCTTGATCCCGGGGTTCTCCGCCTCATTTGCAGAAGATGGCCGGGCTTCATATTCCTCGTGTGTTGAAGGCACGACAAAACCATACAGTGTACGCTCACGAAGTAACATGGCCATATTAAGTTTCCATGTGCCATAATTTGAAGTAGTCAAAGGTGGGAACCTTAAGACGTTTGTCCCAGAGCCTATTGGTGGCCACATAATATCAGTCCCTATACCTAATCCACAAAGTACACCCGGTGTTCCACCTCTTTCATAAAACAAATCGAATGAATCTGATAAGGCACTGATCATCCCACTACCATATCACTTGGTGTACTGCATTATGTAGTTCAGAATTGTATGGTGTTCCACCAGTGTGCAGGTGCCACTTAGTTTGCATTTGTAAAGTTTGTCACCAGTGTGCAGTACCACATACTTTGTAAACACAGTTTATAAATTCCCTAACTGAGTTTGTAAAGGCCATGTTGTATCTTGACAACCAGTAAACAAAAACACCACTGTGTTACAAGAGAGCAACAGCAACTCAAAAATGTCTCGCACACACTTGTCACCAAAATTAGGCCTAACACCATCAGAGGTATACATACACAAGTCCAAGCATACTCTGGGCCCATAACCTGTTAAAACTGCACTTCTTTTGGATCAGGTAGGTGTAGAAGACAACTAACAACTTGTAGTTCCATAAATAAAGGACTGGCAGGTTTAAAACAAAACTTGTGGAAGTTTATCCTCTCCCACATGGAGAGAGCAAATTGCATCACACAAAACCAACATGGCTGACCTCAGACTCACCAGTAATTTGCATAGCATTTATATATAAGGTCAAACCATTAACAGAAATGTTATGGTGGCATCATAAAAGTCAAAAACATAATTGTAAACATATATTCATAATTAATTATTCATTAAATAATTAATATTTCAAATAAACTGAAAAAACTTGTAGGCTACATACCTTGACTTAGATATAATTATAGCCTATTGTGAATTATGAGATCAGTGAGGAAACTTGTATTTCTCAACAAATGTGAGAACATCGTTGGACTGGTGTTATAAGCGAAAGTAAAGAATACGACCAAGACTAGCAATATAGCCAATTGAAAACTACATTGCAGCAATGCTGGTATCAGTTAACAGCAAAGCTATTATTAAATGACTAGAGGTAGCCCGTGCTACACACGGGGCCGGTGATAAATTAAGTTTGCAGACCCAATCCCCCTCTCCCGGCCCCACTCCCAACCCCCTCACTCGCACTCCCCACTCCCCACTCCCAACCCCCTCATTCGCACTCCCCACTCGCTCTCCCAACTCCAACTCCCCACTCCCCACTCCCACCTCCCCACTCCCACTCCTATTTTCGCACACACTGGCTAAGAAACGCTTTCACGGATTAAAATTTCTTCAATCTAATTTTTGCGCACACTGGCTGACAAAGGGTGATTTTTGTTGGCCTCAGTCACTGAATCTGTGCATCCAGTGGCTGAAATCACAGGATCCACCATTTAAAGAATGTGAGCGCTGAACCATCATCTTTGCATGAAACAATTTTTCTGTGGGAAGTCAATAAATAATCTTGCGTACCTTTATCACGGCTGCTTTGGCATTTTCCTTTTCTGGGAGAGAAAAGAAGTAAATCGCCCGCCTATGGCGGCCTAACAATGGCTCATTATTGTTTTGTTTTCACTCACAGAGCTTTGATTGTAAACGACTACTTTGCTAGATAGCAATGATCAGCCTCGTACTCAGCAGTGATTGTTGTTGTCCACTTTGAAACAATTCAGCTCAGCTCTGAAAGCCTTCATCTGCGAATTAAATAAGCCATTGCATCGTTTCCAGCTGCCAATTTCGAGCTTAGTTTGATTTAAAACTATACGCATTTAGCTGAAACATGGATTCTTTCATTTTACCCATCAACAATCAACGGTTTGGACGATAGTTTTCAATCCTTAGCACGTGCACCAGGAATTGTTAGGCACCGTAGCAAAGACATTACACGTGCACGAAAACAATGAGAAGCGATTAAAGTGATTGTTGTCCTACCGGTTTTCCTTTAACTTTCCTTTTCCTTTTATCAGCTCAGCCGGAATCCAGAATTATTATGTAGATAACGCCAAAGTTCAGCCATGGTTGTTCCTATGTTGCAAACATTGTCACATTCTGCAGCCTAAGGGCTATATTGGTCAGCTGTTAAGAGCCAACATAAATAATAGGTACCAGATGGACGAAATAGCCAAGATGACAAGGGTGTTAAAGCAATGATTAGCCCTACGTCAGAAACATTATTACAGTTTTCCAGTGTAAGACTACCAATGTAACCAAGTTAAAAAACTACATTCAGCAATGAGGGAACAGCTAGCTAAAATTATCAGTAAATCTAATGTTCAGCCATGTTTGGCCCTATTTTGGAAACACTTTAATGTTCTACCAACTTATGATCGATATTGGCCCAGTGTTAATAGCAAATGTGAAGAATACATACCAAACTGCCAGTATAGCCATGATGACCGAGCCATGATAGTCAAGCAACATTGCAGCATGCAGGCAATCCATTACTAGCAAAGCTAAGCATAAGAGATCAAACCGTTGTTAACCCGTTATTGGCCCAATGACAAAAACATTATTATAGTTTGCCACTGTGACAACAACGTTGCTTCGATGTGTGTCGTCGGTTGATGACCAAGTTAAAATTCAACAAAACACCCAATGTTCAGCCAATATTGGCCCAATGTTGGTAACATCATTATGGATTGCCGACACTGATCGAATGTGGGACCAGTGTTCATCAGCAATGAAAATAATGTGAAAAAGAATGCTAATAGAGCTTAGATGTAGACTTCATTGCAGCAATGTGGTATTCGGGTAACGGCCAAGTAAAAATAAAACAATAAACCGAATGTTCAGCTGTGCTTGGCCCTATGTTGGATAAATACTCAGTCAGTCTGAGAACGATAATGGCCCAGTGTAAATAGCCAATGTAAAGAATACAATGAAGAATCCCAATACAAACAAGTTAAAACCTACATTGCAGGAATTAGGTAAGTCGATTAGCAGCCAATGTTCAGCCATGGTTGATCCTATGTAGAAAACACTATTGTATTTTGCCTACGTAAAAACGATATTGGCCCATTGTTACGAGCAAGCATAAACAATAAGTGCCAAACTGCCAGTATAGCTAAGATGTTATCAACGTTGTAGCAATGTGTGCAGTCAATTACTAGCCAAGCTATACAGAGAGAGGGACTTATGTGGTATAATTTACTTACATCCTGAAATGTAAATAAATAAATACGGATGCTAACCTATTTACGTTGCCTTTTGGACTTTAACTTTAGATTCCCCGCTCAGGCAGTCTAACATTTAAGTCCAAAAGGCAACGTAAATAGGTTAGCATCCGTATTTATTTAACACTTTTTTAGCCCAATTGGCTTTCTGTCCCGTTGATAACCTGAAATGTGAACAAAAAAATAAAAATACATGGTAATGTACAGCTGATTCATCCCTACAACAAAATACATATAAATTTAAATGTAAAACGTAAAAAAACACTAATACTTTTCTAAAAAAGGCAAACAAACAAGGCGGAGCAGAATCCCTGTCCTTCTACTTGGCGAGCCAAACGAGTCATGCGAACTTCAGGCCTGGTCCACAACTTTCATGGGATGGATATGTTGGAAAGTTCCATGTGCATATATTAATCTGAAGTTTGTTTATGATGGGAAAATATTCTATGGGATGATGTTTATGATGGGGAAGATGTTTACCATCTGGTACTAAGTAATTATGTATGGGTGGTTTATGGGTGAGAATGACCAATGATTCCAACTTAATTCTTGCTCTTGTATGATTTTTTCAGTGAATAAAATTTGGACTATGTCGAGGGTGGGGGGTGTGCCCTGTGGATAGCTTACGTGGTGAAGTGCCTGTGACAAAACAATGTTTCATAAGTGAATTGGATTCAACATGTAACATAAATTTTATTTGTGTGAAGAGAATTTTTTTATTTATTTTTTTTAGACTTTGGCCCGCATAAGTGGATCAAGTGACTTCCCCACAATGTATTCTGTAGACAGTATTGCTGGTGTTCAGAACATCATCTGCTTTGTTATTATTTTGGGTTTGTCTAGTGGGCTGTTTCAGGTTTATGTGATTTCAGACACTAGCCTGATGTCATTTGCTGCTAGTTTTTTCTTCAACATTTTTGAAATTCCCTGTATGAAAGGCAGAGTGACATAATTTTTTGATGGGGAGGGGAATTTTTTTTAGGTTTAAGCACTTTAACGATAAGATGTTCAATGCATCTGAGCGGGAACCTGTTATCCAAATACTTTTGCATGGTGTATTTGAATTAGGCCTCTAGAAGATTACAGTTATTAGTGTGAGCAACAATGCGTTTCATTTCATTGAGGACGACGTTGCTTTTGGAGTGGAAGTCAGTAGTGTTCAAATATGATATTAGATGACATATATCTGGCCCCTGAAGTGAGGTCCGTGGGTGAGGTCCTGTGGAGGTGGGGGCCGTGGAGGTGAGTTCCTCTATGGCATCACTTCCGATTTTCGTCAATCTGGAGGAGGGTGGGAAAGTACCTTTTGCTACCTTTTTTTTCGTTTTCGTCAATCTGGAAGAGGGTCGGAAAGTGCCTTTTGATACCTGTTTCATTTTGCTCCAGGCCCGTGGGGTGAGGTCCTGTAAGGTGAGGCCCTGAGGGGGTGAGGTCTCATGGGGTGAGGCCCTGTGGGGTCAGTTCCCGTGGGGTGAGGCCCTGTTGGGATGATGTCTCGTGGGGTGAGGTCCTGTGGAGTAGAGCACGCTTTGACGCATGACTTCCAGTATGACATCACTTCCAATTTTCGTCAATTGTACGAGGGTGGCAAAATGACTTTTGCTACCTTTTTTCGTTTTCATCAATCTGGAGGCGGGTGGTAAAGTGCATTTTCTTACTTCCTATTATGTCAGTAGGTGTAGCTTCTGGTAGACGTCAATGTGGAGCAGGGTGGGAAAGTGCTTTCTGGTACGTTTTTTCGTGTTCATCAATCTGGAGGAGAGTGGAAAGGTGCTTTTTGTTACCTTGTGTGACTCACTTCCGCTGGGTTTGGCTATGACGTCACTACCAACATATCCGAAACCCCCCTTGTGACGTCGCTTCCGGTGGGTGAGGCTTCCAGTGAGTACCAATCTGAAGGGTGGTGGTAAAGTGCCTTTTGCTGCCTATTTTCGTTTTTTTGTCAGTCTGGAGGAGGGTGGGTAAGTTTCTTTTTCTACCTTTTTTCGTTTTTAGATCATACACACACATACATACCCCCATTTCCGGTCATGTGATCAGAGTGGGGGTAATAATGTGGTAATATATATATATATACTACAATTCGAGGGGGTACCACAATTCAAGGGTGGGTGGGGAAGTTTCCTATACATATGGCACATGTAGCCCTGCCCAACTGCGCCAAGATCGGGAGGCCGTGTGTTCCAAGTGCAGAACTGCATCCAGACTGAAATTTATTTTTTCGCGCTTCCTTATATAGGAACCACCAACCAATCAAAATTCCTCTTCTACAACCAATCAAAATTCTCCTTTCTCCACCCGATCAAAATAAAGAAAAAAGAAAGTTCAGAATTTTTTTCAAGGAGGGTCCTATATAAGGTGGTTTGAAAAAATAAATGTTCAGTCCGGATGCAGTTCTGGACTCGAACAGACGGCCTCCCAGCCTTGGTGTAGTTGGGCAGGGCTCCATGCACCATATCAGTAGGAAACCTGACGAACATTTTTCTTAGTTTTTTTAAGGTTTTTTCCAAGTTTTCCAAGTATTTTCCACAGTTTTTCCAAGTTTTTTTTTCATATACGGGATATCTGAAAAAAATTAATTTCAGTCCGGATGTAGTTTTTTACCTCATGTTTTTTGGAAAAATTATTTTCCCAAATAAAAAAAAAATAATAATAAAAGGAATGAATGATTTTTCTTTCGAGAAAAAGAAAATGAATTCAAAATCAAAGTTTACGTGTAAGTACTGTGGAAAACTCTACACAACTCAGCAAGAATTAATCCATCACCTTCCCAACCATCGATCCTATCTTCGACCAGAGTGTTTACTCTTCGAAAACGAGTTGAAAGATATTGAAGGTGAAGTAAGTTATACTTTGGCGCGTGACGGTACGCATCGAATTTATTTCCGCGAAATTGAATGTGCTGGTCCAGCTCAGGCGATCCATCTGCTCCATTGTCCGATGGAGTTTCTTATTACAACTTGCTTGGATCAACTCACCAATTGTAAAATTCAACTGTGTTTAGTGGTAGATTTATCCAGGGATTTCAGCAAAGTGTGACCCTGTGTCTGGTCCCTCTATTCGGCTGTTTACAATGAATCTGATGTGTCGTAAATCTTGGAGAATGATTACAAAAAATACAGGATTCTGTTTACACTCTCACAAAAAAAGGCAGTGGTTGGCGCATTTCGAAAGTATATGCTGTGCTCCTAAAAGTAGCAAAAATCGATAGTTCATAACTTAGCTCTTTCTTACCCTTACCGAAGGTATTACGCAAGAAAAGTGAAGCCCCAATGAAAGTGGAAAGTTTTAACGAAAAGTGCTTTCTGTATTCCGTTTTAGCCACTAAAATTAAGTACTACTGCACCGAGGTTAAATATTACGAACCATTTTTGAATACTGTAGACCATTCCATGTTGAAGTGCCCCATGAGTCTACGACAAATTGGTTCCTTCGAATGAGTCAACAATTTGTCCGTTAACGTAATTTCGTATAAAGTGTTGAAAGGAATATAACCGGTGAGAGAGAACAAAAACGTGAAAGGGGAAGTAATTGACTTGTTACTAATAGTCGATGAAGAAGGAAATAGTCATTACTGCTCCATCCTCAATATCGATGGGCTACTCCGATTTCGAGATGTTGGAACAAACAGGAAATTTTACTGTCATAACTGATTCGCAGCCTTTGCTAAAGAGAAATCCGTGATAGAACATGCCGGTAAATGTGTGAGACTGAATAAGGAGCAAGTATTCACTTTCCTACCACCTGGTAATAACACGTTAAAATTTCAACAATATAACAGGATCAATCCTCATCCTTGGGTAATTTATACAGATTCTAATGTATGCTCAGACCCGTACAAACTAGTAGCGTCGATCCATCTTTTAGTTCGTCTACTAAAGTCAGTTTATATTTACTTAGTAGTTTTGGATACGAGGTTGTTGAGCTAGAAATTGTTAGTAAAAACTGCTACCTCGGCGAGGATGCGGTGGATAAGTTTTACGATTGTATGAATATCGAAATAACAAGTTTGCCAAGATTCTATCGCTTTTCTTTTATTGTAATACCACAAAAAAATAAATCAGGAACTAGAGTATTTTTTTATTTCTTGTTCGTAGAAACCTCCGAGCACCGGATCACCTAATTCGTCTTTTAATAGATAAGTAACAGGTTCAATTTTTTTTTACTTTACGGGTGGTGAAAACTTCGTTAGTACAATTTTGTAAATACCCTTTATAAAAAATTTTTTAACTTAAAAAAAATCTGATTTTATTTCCAACGTCAAATTTAGGTTTTTTCAACGATTGATTTGACTTAATTTTCAGCAACGATTAGTGACATATGGTTACGTCCCTCGGTTTTAGTTTAGTCGTGGAGTGACTTGTGTCATTGTACCGTGAAGCTAACTCTTCAATAATGTGTAGCCACTAGTATTTCCCCTGCCTGGTGAATCGTTTCCACATTTGAGTTTTCAGCATTCTGTTGAAACGTTCTACAACGCTCGCATTCTTCTCCGAGTGTTTAGAGTATATGTTGATGTGGTGAGGCGTAAATAGTGCTTTAAAGTCTTTATTGTAGAATTCACTACCTAAATCAACTTGTAAATTTTTAGGAGAAGTCGTTCCGTACTGGATTTTGATTTAGGGGTATGGCCCAAGAAAAATTGGACATGACATTAATGCAAGTCAGTAGGTAGTTAAACCATTTATTTACGTTAGAGTAAGGTATCATTTCCACCAAGTCCACCTGCCATAGATCATTTAAGCTCAGCACAATTACTTTCCACCTCGGAAAGTGTTTCCGTATCGGTTTGCGGAGTTCATCTACGAGTTGATCCATTTTGGTTTGTTCCTCCCATTCCGAACTTGAGTTTTATCCCCATGATTTTTTTAAAGAACGCCGCAGCTAATTTTTCTCTTCAAGATAGTGAAGAATCCTTATGTACTTTTCGAGCATTATATATCGGAATTTTGGCAACGTGCTGTTTATTTAAATCTGAGCTTTTCGAGTAGGCAATATTGTGTTCTTTGCACACTCCTTCCAGCTTATTTATTCCAGGATCCCCTCTAGCTAATCTCTCATTTAGTTTTGTTCCAGGTCTGCAGTATTGATATCCGGGCAAATGTACTTATACTGGTATATGGTCCATGATTTTAATTACGATTCCTTTCCCAGACTTAATGAAAGAAGCTCTTTTCACTCTGCACACCTCGCAAACATAGACTACCATGCGTATGTTATATTTCAATATCATAATAATATGATGATCGGGCCAGTTAGGTGTAAATCTTTTACATTTCACGCAATACTTCATCTTGATCGCTTTCCTTTTTTACTATACAAACATTTTTTCATTGAAAACCTAAATTATGATACGCGATATTTTTTCACGAGTAGTGATAATGCGTCGTTGCTCCAATTCTGATAAAATTTCTATCCTTTCGTTCCTGTGACCATCGTGACCCGCTTGTTTTGACCCAAACAAAAGCCTCAGTTTCTTGACCAGTTTGTTAGGATCATCATAGTACCTGTAATCCACAATGCTAGCATACTCAGTTTTTTTAAACATGCCATTTCCCTCTTTTCTTCGTTTTCAGGTCCTCCTAGGTAGGACCGATTACCAACGTGTACTTGGCGCTGCGATTCGACTTAGGTTTTCAAGTGCCTGGACCACAACAGGCGTTCGTGTTTTTTAAAAGAGAAGCGTAACTCGCTTTTGACTTCTGGAGCATACGACGGCACCTTCAATCGTTAAAAACCAGCAAACTCCAAAGTCCTCATGTTCTAACATTCTGATTACCATGGACCACTATGTCATTCTCAAATATTTTTACAAGTTTATTAGAGCTCATTTCTCCACTGTTCATATCCTATTGCAGGCCGAAGACAGGATCGGTCTCTTTGAGATTTTCGAAAAATATGAGCAGTAAATATTTAGCCGTTTTACCCTATGACTTGGCCTGGTAGCAGACTATCTGAGAATCGGTTGGGTTGAAAATGTGGAATTCCTGGAGGTGTCAAAATGCGTCTGTTTTTTATTTCTGATAGCACGGGGGTGACTATCGGCCCTGTACAGGTAAACGCGTATTCAGTTTGCATAGCCGGAGCCGGAGTTGCATATTCGGATACATTGGGAGAAATGGGAGGATCTCGCACTGTTGGTGTTGAATGGTCGACGAAACTGGGGGTTGTCGGCAATTCAAACTTTTCCATATCATGCATTGTTCCCTCAGTTTCCCACCCTTCCTCAACCTCGTCCTCCTCAGATTTATATTTTTCTATACGAGTAATAATTCGTATTCGTTTTGCTCATTTTTACACTTGGAAAGCCAGCAACTACTTTCAAAGAACTCGCTGCGGCTGTTGGTTTCGCGACAGTTGGGTTCAAAGTACTAACAACGGGTTAAAAAAACTCTTGTAAACATTCTTCTTGCACTCATCCCTCGTTTAATGTTTTATCGGTCGATAAAAAACCATACAGATAATCCCAACACGTTATACACAACTTTTTTTAATCTTGAAATTCCATATCTGGCAGACGTGATTTTCATACAAATGTTTTAGGTTTAACTCACCCACGCGAAATATGATCAATGAATTAACGTTATCTCTAACTACTTGTTTGGGAATTCTGGCATAAGATTGACTGCAATAAAAAATGTCAGCATTAAAATGAGGTCCTTGATCGAAGTAACGTTCAATGTTCTTTTGTTTATCTAAAAGAACGTCATCAAAATCTATGAGACTACGAAACTTGGGGTCCTACTCCTCGGGAGACATAAAATCGATTTGAGAGTCTTGAAAACTCACTATCAACCGACCCACCAATTCCCCAATTTTGAAAAATATAGACTATAAGGCTTGGTATTTGGGTTGACACAGATGTTTGCTGTAGACGTATGATCTGTCATAATCCGACCAACACTCATTATAGATAAAATTAAACAGTAAATTCGTCTTCCTACAATTTGCCGGTCCTACAATCAGCCATCTGATGTTTGAAGGTGGAAATTAATGCTTTTTAGGCTTCTTGCTTGGAACGAAGAAATGGTAAATTTGAATATCCATTTTTAAAAAATTTATTCAGAAATTAAACTCATAAAATCTTTATCATAAAACTTTTCGTTGAATGTATTAGATTTGACAGCTCCATAATCTACATTGCACCAAAGTTTTACGATTCTGGGAGTGTCGTTGCTGACGTAGACGGAATTAATTCTACCACTAATTTCCGACTAGGCAATACTTCCACATGGATCCAAATTAAACCAAGGTTTTTCCATAACGTTTTGTTAAGTTTTCTTTTCATTTTGTGGATATTATTGTAAGACAGAGTGGCTTTGGTTTTGTGGATATTATTATAAGACAGAGTGGCTTATCTGACTTGTCATCAACCTTTTGGTAGAATGGGTAGCAGATTGAAACTGGATGCAAGTAATTGGGGTAACTGAACATTGTCAAAGCACCAGGTTTCTGCTTATCGATTTGAATTTCTAATTTTTTGCAGATATATTGTTTAATGTTTTTCAACATATTTTGATATTTTGTTGGAGAAAACCAACCCTTATACTTGGAATTTTTGTTTGAAATGGAATCTTTGTTTGAATGCATTCCTTTTATATTCTTGAATTCTACGGAAGAACACAAAATGTACTTTACTCCTTTTTAAAATCTGTAGCATTCTGTGTCTTTACTTTTAGAGAATTTGATTACATCAGATTTGAGAGATTAGTATACCAGGCAGAATGAGACATTTTGAAATTTCTCTTTTTAAGCGCATAAACTCAAAACTCAAAACTCTAAAACTTCCTCACAATCTAAGGATGCAGCAACTAAGGAGTAAGTCGATTCAAAAACTATAATGGACTACAACATGCGAATGAACCGCTTAGCTAATCTCGTTGCCGGTGTAGATCCCTAAGATGTGATAACCTATTCTCAGCTGATCGATGTAAAAAAATTTAAACCGTGTTGGAGGAAAGTGCCGATGGTCAACTAGACGTAAAAGATAGACGTCGATCTTACGTCACCCGCACAATCTATAGATGCAGCGAATAAAGAATACGTCGTTGCAAATACGTCGGCACAAACGAATTAGAAGCCAAACTCGACTACGCTTTGAAAGAAGGTCTAGATGGACTGCTCGATGCAAAAAAAAATATGCGAATCAAGGACCTCATACCTTCCCCAATCTAATGATGCGGGGAATAAAGATTATGTTGACGAGTTGCTTCTCAGTATAAAAGAATTAGAAACCAAACTTAGCAATGCCTTGATCATGGACTCTCACGATCTAATAGATGCCAAAAATGGACGAAATACGAACCTCTCGAACCCCGAAAACTCTGTGAATGCTGTTACTAAACAATTTTACTTAGACACTATCAACAAATATTACGAAATATGCAGACGTCAACCAGCTTTTAACGAGTGATGAGGCGGAAGTCGACGAGAAAAATAGACGAATCAAATCTGCGCTAACTCCAACTACAGAAAATGATGTGGCTACTAAAGGATACGTTGATAGTTGAGTGACTGACGTAGGCACGGAAAATGAACTCATGTTCAATGCTGAGGAGGCCAAGCGCTATTTTGACTTGACCAGTTTTCAGATGGAACGGTTTATAAATCTCCGGACCAATAGCATCGTTACTTTTCGCCTGACTGGAACTTACCCACGAGGTCACTTTTTCACTTGTATCAATAACTACCATCGCCACTACTTCATCTCAACAACTGGATTTATATCTTAGTTACACAAATAACGGACAATCAGAAACTCACGAATAAATTAAAATCTCCAGATGTATAGATGTGATGCTTATTAGAAGTGAGTGTTTTAGATCTGAATAAATCGCTGAGGGAATCATCGATTCAAGAATTTATAATTGATGCCATAGGTCAAAGAGAAACCCATTTATTGGGTGCAAGTATATAGAAACTACCAATCGAAATTCTCAATGGTACGGTGATTCATATAGTAGCCGATACGGAAAATACTGGTGATAATGATTATCAAGTATATACGTAACCAAGTCTCGCGTCATAACAGACAAGCTCACTGAGGCGTGGCTTTTAGAGAAATGTGACTCATTCCCCCTCATCCCTCCCCCACACATAGCAGGATCAATAGGGTAGGAATAAAGATTATCATGCGATCAAAGTGCAACTCGCTTAAAATATCCTCATAAACGTATCCCTTGGCCAAGAAACTAGAAAAAATAGGCAGAAGTGACCGCATAATGCTTCATTAAAGTTCTACACCCTGTCATAGTTGTATTTAACGGGACCTAAATACTCAAAAATGGATGTCGGAAGCTGAAGGTTGCCAAAACTGTCGAAATAACTTGGAGCTACCCAATGACTTACGTATCCAATGACTTCCGTATCCAGCATCAAAATCTTTTAGGTTGATGATCCCACATTCACAGCGAGGTTTGGGTATTAACAGAAGTCGGTCCTTGCTAAAAAATAAAAACACCTCTATATTTAGGAATTTTGTATACTTTAACCAATCGATTTATGTCGAGATTCATTAAAGGTTTACTAGAATCAATCACCCCCTCACTGGCCTTAGTCATTTTTTTTTTTTTTCGCTTCAAGCCTGAGCCCTCCTTCCTTTTGTTGCATCTCACCATCCCGTTCAGTACCTTATCATCATTCTGGGTTTTTTAACGGCTGAGGCAATACCGGCAGCAACCCCTGCTAGACCACCCACACCCTAAAATGGGTCCGAGCAATGCCAACAGTGGTAGAAACCCTCCTATTTTCTTACAATTCCCACTTCGAGCTTTTTTCCGTGTCACAGTTTTGCTTCCTTCCACTTTTCTCCCCATTTTCTTTTTTCTTTTAACATTTGTTTTCCCAATTTCAAACTCATTTTTCTGTTCAATTTCAAACTCATTTTTCTATCTCCAATCAACAATGTGTGGCATATGGTGTTGGTAGGACCGTGGCGTTAAACTTCAATTTTAGTTACACATCGACAATTCCAGACTGACGTCGCTCGGATTGCTTGGAGCTGTCCAAAACTCTAGAGTATACGTCTATTTAAACTGGACCAAATCGATACACAGATACTCAACATCAAACAAAGCTTTCCTAAACTGCTGGGCCATTCTATACAGAATCGAGTATCACCACTAGCAAATTTTACATTCAAATTCAAGAAGGGATAACGTTCCGAATTTAAACTTACGCGAGCATCCTTAAGACTACAGTGATCAAACACAGCGGAATTTTAATTTGCGCATCCCTTCCATCCATCTGCAGAGCTAGGATAAGCCTCCATGGTTTTTCAATGGTGGAAGTAGTGAGTACACACCAGGTGAAACTGGTGTTTTGAGGTAGTTCGCAATTATTATAATGCCAGTGTGTAAATCCCAAATCTACATTCATTCCACCATCTATATAGCAAAAAAACCTGAGTTTCTGCTCGTCAGACATCTTTACATGCGGCACGTGCCACGAAACGAGTGTCAGTTTGAATTTGGCAATAGCGGTGGTGGCTGCCCTAAATATTGAATCATCGTTGCTCGCCCTAGACAACGTTAGTACCTGCTTGGTCCCAGACAGAACCTTGTCATAATTTTCCAAAAACTGCCATGCCGTGCTTTAGAGGAATAGTGAATGAGAAGCTTCCTTTAAGAGTCGGTTCCTTCACGATAGCGAGTGTCACAGTTTGAATCCTATATTATCATCCAAACTGGCAGTGGCAGATTCAGTAGCATCTAAAGCCCAACAGTTACCCTGTAACGAAACCATATCACTCGACCCGTATGTATGCTGACCTTTCATGAGCGTCCTGAAACATGGGGCCATTATTGACGAGACTAGCAACGTCAGCATCGACAAAATTAGTACCGTCCGCTTTCAGTCGTCGCGTTGGTCAGGTGCAACGTTTCATGCCTTCTAGTGACTGTCTGCTGTTGATGTTTTTACTCGTGCAGGAAAAGAGCAGTGGCCAAGTTACAAATAAACAATTCTGCCTTTCAATTAGATTGTTGAGAAAATCTCCACTGCACACTAGATACATACATGTTAAATCTATCGAATGTTATTGCATTAACTTTGTAATAACATTAATATTAGAGGACCATGCACGACGCACACGCCACAATGTGAACGTTTGCTCAGTCACTCCACGGACTAAGCAGATAAAAATTAAGCAGAATACGAAATATAGTTTTCAGTTATTAATAATGTTTGTTAAAGTTGGCTGTTATTTTTAAAAGCTGCTTGTTACTGAGTGTCCCTTTCCGGTATCGAGAGTACAGCGTCGGCCGCTCTGTGATGTTACTTCAGGAATTCAGACACTCTCAAGCCATTACTCAATGAGAAAAGAAAACCTCAACCTTACCATAAAGAACCATATTAATTAAGTAAAACCAAAGAAAAATTACTGCTTGTTTTTTGTTATTTGGTTGGTTGAGTTGGCTGTTATTCAACAAGCTGCTTGATGGTGGGGTGCACCTTTCTGGTAACGAGAATATAGTGCGGTTTTCTTCACCAAATCGCCGATAGCTTCGTTTCTTTCGGCACGTCGATCTTTTTTCTGATGGTGGATTCTGATACTTTTGAAGTGGACAGGATAGTTTACAAATGGGTAAGTGTGTTGATTCCTTCTAGGTACTGATTTATTGGAAGGTTTATGTAAAAAAAAATTGTATAACTAGTGTTCGTGAAACTGAAACGTAAAAAACGTGAACCTAAAAAAAGTTAGGGGCTCAAGTACTTCTTGCAGCTCAAGTACCGTACTTCGATGGAAATGATGCCTAGCCTACGTAAAATTAGGTCAATTGCCATATTTTCAGTACAATTACGTTGTACTGATGTCATTTTGCTTCACCATTATAGTAACAATTTCTCCTGCTCGGCATTCGTCGCTTTCTGCTAGCACCTCGTTGTTGCTTGTTGCTTTGCAACAGTGTTGGCGTGCCCCTAACAGCCAAATAGGAGCCAAGCTTAGGAAAAAGTGCGCATAACTAAAAGCAAGGACCAACAAGGTTACAAACCTAACGTAAAAAAAAAAGACGAAGTGGCGTGAGAATCCCGGGAGAGGGTTAGGGGCAATGCACCGGTCCTTTTAGTAAGATGTATTTGTTTTAAAGATTTATTTTGTTAAACAACTTTTATTTTAAAGATTAATTTTGTGAAATTATTTTTTTTTGCTAGCCGTAACTGTAATAACAAACTAAATACAGATGCAAACCTATTTACGTTGCCTTTTGGACTTATATGTCAGACTGCCTGGGCGGGGAATCGAACCCAGGACCTTTGA